>JASDQU010374675.1:89669-103708 GCA_032191745.1 Picea mariana
ACCAACCAACACTTTATGCAAGCATTGTCAACAAGGAAAGCAAACAAAGACCATGTTTAAATCAAAAGAATATTCAACGACAAGACCACTAGAAATTGTGCATATTGATCTAGTTGGACCAACTACAACAAAGGGTTTAAAAGGTGAGAAATAATTTAAGTTATTAGTTGATGATTATACAAGAATGACTGCAGTTTGATTTCTCAGGAACAAGTCAGAAGCTTTTGAAAACTTCAAGGTCTACAAGGAAATGGTTGAAAATGAAATGGATTCAAAAATTAAATGCTTGAGATCTGATAATGGAGGAGAGTTCACTTCAAAGGAATTTATGGACTACTGCAACATGCATGGAATAAAAGAAAATTCTCCATTGCTAGGACACCTCAACATAATGGAGTTGTTGAAATAAAGAACAAGACATTACAAGAAATGGCTCGAACAATGCTAATGGATTCCAAATTGACAAATATATTTTGGACATAGGAAATGCATACAAAAGTTCACATTTGTTGGTTTTTAACTACTATACTGTCTTAGTTTGTATTTACCCAGGTTTCATGTCTTTCGGGTTTCCAACAAATCCTCTAAAACTATTGGCCCTCCTGGTGAACCAAAAGGAAACACAACACACATAATGTGTTGCACAGTCTCACGCGAGATAGATTTAATGGGTGGTTGTAAGACTCAGGTGTTTACAGCCTAGGATTGAGTGTGAGATAAGGGAGATATATATTTAACCATTATTATAACTTGTACATGAAACATATTGTTATCCACGACTATGCAGTAAACCCAACAATTATTCCCTCAATATGACAACAATGTTTAACAGGCAATGTAACAATTCATTCAATAAGCATAATAATAACTACTAAAGATAGGAAGGATATACATTCATTCATCACACAAAACAACTGTTACTGTGGTTCACCCCATCCTGGGCTACGTCCACAAAGATTTGGCTCTCATCTATTTTATTATAGTCTTTCCACATCTACAATGCTACGCGCTTACAACTCTTCTCAGTCGGGTAAGATATATATGAAGCAGACTAGATCGCACCAGGCTCCACAGCCTGTGATCTAACCTTCAAGATATACCTTCCTTCCTCTCCTCTAGCTCAACAATTTATACAAAATATATCGTACCAAAAAACATTACATATCACATCAACTCGTGCGTAACTACAACCGTAACAAAAATCAGAACAATACAATAAGCCAACCTTCTATGATACCTAAGTATCACTATTTATATGCTTCTGGCTCCTTATCTGTTTACAATACATTACCAAAACCCTAACCCTACCATTGTTAGGTCTTCCCTGCATGCGAGCGTGCTGCTCTTCCTTCCAGCTGTCACTTTCCTCATGCATGCTTTCTTTCCCAAAACTGCCTTGCTTTTCCGCTTTGGCCTACCTCCAACAGGACCCCAACACTGACATGTGGCTCATCCCAAGCCACCTATCCTTTGTGTATTTCCTCGATCTCCTTGGTGATTGCCTAGAATTTTTCGTTGAGCTCTGTTGCATGTGTCTGCACCTGAAAAATATTCTCCTTGAGTGTGTCCACTATCTGGGCTGCAATTTCGTCACTAACCAATTCTACGCACTCTGCTTGGGTCTATGTTATATGTGCCTTGGCTTCCTCTGCTTGTGCCAGGACTTCTTCTACGTGCTCTTGAAATGGTTCCATTTGATCTTGTCGCTCCTGTTTCTGTGTTTGCGCGGTGGTGAGATCTGTCTGTAATTTCTTCATTTTATGCGTTCCTTTGACGCGTTTTGTGATTGGCATTGTCTTCTACCTTTGCTTGAGATATTGGATCACTGCGTTGATCCTTTTCTCTTCCTTGTCCCACTTTTGGACCTGCTGATCCTCCTCTAACTTATTCCAAAGATGCACTTCTTTATCGAACAAGTCCGCTGCTGTGCTGACCTACTTATCTATCTCCTGCAACTGCACTATTGCTTCCTGCTTTATTTACTCCTTGACTGCTAGTGGAGTGGTTGGTATGAGTTGTTCTCAGAGATTCTCGATCTCCTTCTGAGACTGATTGATTGCATGCGCAATCTGATCAATCTTTTTTGCTGCTGTGATTTCATCACTCTGCATGACTTGTGGAATCTTCTCATAAGTTCCTGCCACTTTCTACTCCAATCCTTTTATGCGCTCCCTTTCCTCCTAGGTCTCAGATTTATCTTTCTCATAGACTATTTCCAGCGTGCCCCTCTTCTTTGTTTCCTGCTTCTGCTCGACTAAGTCTGTGCATTCTCCAGACTATACCTTGTGGTTTATGCTAACTTGCAACTTGTGTAGTGCCCCAGATGGTATCCACATCAACACTAGTTGGATTTGGCTTAAGTCCTTCAGAGGTGCCTGCCCTACAATCTCGTCCATGCACAACATACTAGGGATGATGTGGAATGTTACATTCAGCTGCATTATTGCCTGGACCGAATCTCGTTCTTCTTATTTCACTCTTTCTTCTGTCTGCAGCGCTGATGGTTCTGTTCCCCTGCTGCTTGTTGTCTTCCCTTCCCCAGTTTCCTTGAGGAGCTACCGTATGTCTATCAGTTCCTCTTGAATCCTATCTCTGTGGTGTGAAACATGGTTGAATTCCTCAGATAGACAATCCTGGACCATCCATGCTATCATTTCCCCATTGTCATCCATGATCGTATACTCTAGAGATGTTCTTTGTGCCTTTGTTTTCTTGCGTGCACCTCCTGTCTGTGTAGCTGGCCTCTTGGTTCCCCCCAGTTCATGTGTTGTGGGACTTAGGTTGGTCTCCTATGCTCCCTCATCTTGTTTCTATTGTTCTTTGGCCAGCTGCGTATTCTCCTTTTTCCCCTTCTGAGTCCCTGTCTTCGTTGGCCCTTTGTTTGTCTGTGTTGTCTTGCCCTAGCCTGTTCTTCGTCTCTTGGGCACTTGGATTTCCAGAGTCTGCGTTTCTCCCTACACTGCCTCTTATTTTGTTGTTCTTTCCGGAAAATCTTGAGTGATGGATGGAATCCTCCATTCGTTGATGTCCATGTCGATGTCACCCTTTGTGATGTAGTAGCGTATCTATAGCCACTGCTTATCGCGACCCTTACACACCTATATCCACATTGTATGTTGTGTGGCCCTAAAGTTGGCAATGTCCCCATATCGCACGACAGTCGCTGGTGTCATTCTTCACATCTTGGAGATGGATTCTTGTAGGTCACGTATGTATCCTTCAAAGATGGCCCCATTCACATTTTTTCTCCTAGCCTCCGGCTTGGCTCTGAGCAACAAATATCTCGCTCCCTGATTCGATTTGGGTCTAGTACAAAAAACTACATACCTTGGCTCTTTCCATCCCATGAAGGCTATTAATGTGATCAACCATGAATAGTGAAACTTTGTACCTAGATCCTACACATCCGTGCAGTCATCCAGGAAAAAGTTCAAGAGATACGGTGCCCAGCTCATTGTGGTGCCTCTTGAGCATTGAGCTGCAACTGCAACAACCCCAGCTGGGACTTCCTCCCCGTGACATTTTCTTAGCAGCTTGCAGGCTAATATTTCCAGACCCAATTGTGTTGCGACATCATTAATCCTCTTGATAATGATCCCTCTTGTCCCCTTTTCAGTGTCATACTTCTTCTTCATCTCTTCTACTAGTGTTTTTTCCCTGGATTTTTCATCTAGAAATTACGTGGGATCCATACCCTGAGATGGCAATCCTATTATACTAGAAATAATATCTACGTCTATCGAGACGAGCTTGTCCAACTAGATGTCCCTGCCATGCGTGACTACTAACAACTATTTGACGCATGCGGTTGCGTGCTGACCTCTGCCAAAATGTGGTAGGTCCAACAGACCTAAAATTCCTATTTTCTCCAACCTAGTTGCCCACTAGAGTGGCTGGTTGATCGGTTGTCCAACCGGATTTGTGCCCGTAGTCTGTAAGAATACCCTCTTCACAAGTTCCAGAAACTTGTCTTCGTCTGCTACATCATGGTTAGATTATTTGAGCTTCCCTATGTATCCCAGCAGGTCTGGTCCTACCTATACCCTGTCTAGAATACGCGGTAGAACGATTTCTACTATAGGTTTATTGTGAGGTGACCTGGGTATATGTATCTTGTCTTTCTTCGGTGGTGGTGGCTAGATTGAAGTTCTAGTGGCTTCCGGTTGTTCCTTAGTATACCATTCCAGCCAACTTGAGACATCTTCGACCGTCCCTTCTGCTGGGTGGTCTGATATGGTCGTTTGAGGCTCATTTGGTTCAACTGTTATTTTCAGATTTGGTGCCGTTCAATTGACTTTTGGAGCTGCTTCGGTTTTCTCTGGCTGCATCTCCTTCAGGGTTTCTGCATCCTGGTTCAATTGCTCCTATACTTTTGCTGGTATATCCTTACTCGTGCCTACCGGTGCTAGTTGTTGGATTTCTTTCAGTATAGGTGTAGGATTCACTGATGTTGTTTCTGGAGATGGGATTTTGTCGACATTGACGATCTCCAACAACTGTTGTTCACCTTCTTCCGTCTGTCCTTGTGACCTAGTCTGAACTCTGGTTTTTCTGGTGGTCTGGCTTGCTTTTTCTTGCTTGGGAAGTGCCATGGCAGTGAATGTCAAATGTCTGTTGAATTCGAACAGTCTCTGTGATCTATGCGAACTCACTCTATGCTCTTTAGCCTCTGTCATTCTCTGTCTGTTATTTTTTCACGAATAGACTATTTTCTCCCGCGTCCATGTGTTGTATGGGCTTCCCACGAAGCTTGTTGAGGAGGATTCCTTCATTATGGGTTTAATGCACCTTAATTATGGGTTCAATGCACCTCCAAAGGTTTCGTACTTGCCATTACTTTGCCTTGTCATCTCCAGTTGGCGCGATTAATGTGGCATCCCATCGATCATTTTTGTCCTTTAATTCCGCCTAGTGTTGTCATGTCATCCCGCTTTTGCCGACTTTCCTTTTCCCACTTGTTTCCCTTTATATGTGGTCATTTTTCTTCTTCTCGTCGAGTTTGTGTTTCTAAATTTGCATGGCCTTTCTACCTCTAGAGCACTGCGCCATCTTTGGTTCTTTTCCAATATATATATTTTTTTTTTTACTGCGCGGTGGATGGTCGACTGTCCTTGTAGATCTTCAGTCGGCTCCCATTGATCATCCCTCTAAGTTTTGTGCCTGATAAGTCACTTAACTATACAACTCCTCCATTTGTGACAGATTTGACTTCGTATGTTCCTAACCAATGCATTCTGAGCTTTCTTGGGTGCTGAAACAATTTGTTGTCATACATTAGTACTAGATATACTTCCTTAAAAGTTTTCTTCTTGATGTGTCTATCATGCCAAGATTTATCTCTTGCTTTCTAAACTTGTTGGTGGAATCTTGTTAAGATTCATTCTTCCTCCATGGTCATTAACTGATTCAGTCTCTCCTATACTGCGCCTTGTTCTATCATATGTGTGATGGCTGCTATGGATAAGATGGGTAACAAAAATTCTAATGGCACTACTGCTTCCTAGCCATAGACCAGTTTAAATGGTGTGTGACTTGTCAAGTTTTTGCACGTAGTCTTGTATGCCCATAATACTGTTGGTACTTTGAGGTCCCAATTGTCCCTGTTGACATTATAGATCTTTGTCAGTGTGTTCTCCAGGATTTTGTTGAATGCTTCGACTGTGCAATTTGCCTGTGGGTGATATGGTGTACTCTTTTGATGATGGACTTCAAAATCTTCAATCATAGCACTAATGGTGTTGTTTATGAAGTGCATGCCTTGGTCACTCATCAAAACTTTTGGGCACCCAAATATAGTGATTACTTTTTCAAATAGAAAATGTGCTACTGTTTCTGCGTTGCAATCCTTCACTGGTGCGACTTCCTCCCATCTTGTTAGGTACTCTGTCGTAGTGATAATGTACCTAGATCCTGTTCTTTTTGCTGGTGGGTTGATTGGTCCCAAAAATTATATTGCCCACTTATCGAATGCCTGTAATGTTACTTGTGGTCGTAATGACATCTCGTCCCTTCTGTTGGGTTTGCCTACCCTTTGACATACATCTCATCTTTGACAATACTCCTTCGAGTCTCTGTGAATCGTTGGCCACCATAGTCCTATGCGCAATACCTTCCGTGTGGTAGCTTTACCTGCATAATTACCTCCTTCTATTCCCTCATGGGATTCTGCTAACACCCTTGGTATTTCATGTTCCAACACATATATTCACAAGATGCTATCTATGCCCATTTTATATAAGTGTCCTGCAATCAGTTGATAGTCGGCAACACAGACTACTAGGTTTTTCTTTTGTGTGGTATTATACTCTTATGGCGTAGTACAAGTGCTCAAATACTAAATGATATCTGCAAAGTATTCATCAATGATTTGGACTGAAAATAACTATTCATCCAGAAATTTTTCTTTTAAATTCATAGGTTCTTCCCCATTTGTGACCCTTGATAGGTGGTCAGGTCCTGCATTCAATTTTCCTAGTTTGACTATTACCTCAAAGTCAAATTCTTGAAATAGGAGTAACCATCGATAGATTCTCCCCCCCAACACTGGCTTGTTGACTAGGTATTTTAGGGCTGAGTGATCTGTGAACATCTTGAAGTGTTTTCCCAATAAGTAGTGTCTGAAATTTTGTAGTGCATAGACCATAGTTGGGCCTTCTCTTTCTGTTGTGTTATAGTTATGTTATGAGTCTGATAACTTTATGCTTGCACATGCTATCGGGTGATTCAAGTCTCCCGCTGTTGGCTGTGCCAAGATAGCTCCCAGTGCTATGACTGATGTGTCTACATGGATGTGGAATGTCTTCTCCAAGTCTGGAAATACTAATATCGGCACGATGACCATATTTTCCTTCAGGGTATCCAGACCTTGTTGACACTCGCCGTTCCACTGAAACTTTGTATCCTTTCTTAGCATATTTTCCATCGGTGCAATGATCTGCGCGTACCCTTTGATAAATTTCCTGTAGTAACCTATGTGTCCCAACACCACTCTTAGCTGACAGACTATTTTTGGTGGTGGCAAGTTAACAATTACTACAATCTTTGCAGGATCTACTAATAAACCTTGTTTGCATACTATATGGCCCAATAGTATCCCAAACGATGTTCTGAATATGAATTTCTTTATATTTAGTGATATCTGGCACTGTCTACATCTTTCTAACATCAGTCATAAGACTTATACATGTTCTTTCAACAAACTATAGACTGTCCAATCATCCAAGTATACTTCGAGAAACTGGTGCATGAATTCCTTAAACGCAACAATGATGACTCTGGAGAATATTGATGGTGCATTCTTCAGTCCAAATGACATAACTTTGTATTGGTAAGATCCCCATTCTTTCACAAACGTGGTATTGTATCTGTCTTCCTGTGCGATCTTGATCTGATGGTAGCCTGAGAATCCATTAGTGAACGAGTAAGGTTCATGTCCTCCTACGTTCTCTAACACTTTATATGTGAAAGGTGTAGGGAATGGGTCATGTAGGCATGCATCGTTCAACTTCCTCAAGTCGACGCATATCCTTATCCCTCCTTGTTTCTTGTCCTATACTACCATCAGGCTTATCCATTCTGATTCTTCGACCGGTTCTATGATGCTGTCTTTGAGCATCCTATCGATCTCAACTTTGAATTTCTTCTTGTATATTGGGTTCAGTCGATATGGTCGCTGTCTGATCGATCTTGCTTCAGGTCTGAGTGGTATCTTCATCTCTCCTAGCTCTCCATCTATACCCTTCATCTCTGTAAATGTTGTGGGAAACAAGTTGTTGTATTCACGCAATAGCTATGTTATGATTTCCACTATTTGTGCATCCGAGTAATCTCCAATGCTGGCCATTTTGGGATGTTGGGATGTCCCAATGTTGACTTTATTTACTTTGATCGGCACAGAAATGAATTCTAATTCTATGGGTGGGCCTTCCACATCTCTTTCACCTTCTTCTTCTTCAATCTGAATATCACGCGGATCATCTTCATCCGGTGCTTCCTCTTGTATGTGGTAACAAGATAATAGTTCCTTGACTGTCTATTTATTCCACTGTTTCTCTTCTGTGATAAGTTCTACTTCTGGTTCTTTGATGAATATTACTCCTCTAATATGTTTGAGAGTTGCATCTATGTTGGGGTTCTCATGATCGAATGAGAAAGTGATTGACATTTTTTTTTGCAATGTCATCCAGGTCATAGTTCCTTTGCGCAATTTATGGTATGTATACCAGTTCGTTGGTATTCTCTCTAGAGTGTGTATGAAATGATGAGGCCATTCCTTCGGGGGCGTCATTTTCCACAATGTTCTACACTCCTCCAAGTGTTTTGCTGGTGCCCCTTGTCCATCATACTTTTGTTGTTTCTTATTTTTCTGTTATGGGCCAGACCTTATGCGAAGTAACCGCTTACATTGGTACCAATTTGTGATTGTCTCTTTGTGTGCACCCCACCATCTTGCGGGTGTGGCCTTGAGTGCTAGATCAAGTGCTAACCATCTCTGGTTCTATAATATTTCATCTTTGTACTGTGCCGAGAATGTTTCCAAATCGTTTATTCCATGAAAACTGGGTGGTTCTCTGATTTCTGTGCCTACCCATCTTATTGTGCGATCTATTCTTGCACATATTCTCATGGATACTTCATGTATCCTTTGTTTCCATTTTTATAAACCGATATCTGAATCTATTTCACATGAAGTAATGCTCCGCCAATTGAGTATCCCATCTGCATTTGGGTTTATGTAGTCCTTTTCGCGCACAGTTGTTCTGTACAACTGGCTGATTTCCTCTAAGTCTAGGCGGGTAGGTTCTACAAACCTCTCCCATTCTGATGGGTCTAATGGCGTGATGACCCTGTATTCACCTGACTCAAATGTCATTTTCCTGATCTTCAAGTTGATTATGGCCTGGTTGTCAAACACCCAATCCAGACCAAGCAATGTTGGGTAAGGTGTTGTGTCGTCCACTATTTAAATGACTTCAAAATCAGCTTTAGTGCACACTCCATCTAGGTCGACTGTCGCTCTTTTCAGTCTACCTATTGGTAGGACTCTATGTTGGTTTGCAAGTTTCAATTGAATAGGTGAATATCCTAATGTTGGCTCTCCCATGAATTGCCATGTCTTCTTTGGTAATACATTAACTTCAGATCCTAGATCCAGTATGATGTCTCCCATATTTAAATCTCCAATGTTGGCATTCAGTCTAAACTCCCTCCTTGTTCTTCTTCTTGTGTGTAAGTGATTGACTGTTTTTGGTTCTATCTTTCCTTCCGTCTCAATGCTACATTTTTCTAGTATGTTTTGCAATATTTTAACAGATGATGGATCACTTAATACCTTCACACATGATTGCAAAAAGCCTTTGATTGTACTTACTTGTCCCATGGGTTTCATTTTGTTGGTATGATCCAATGATGGAGGCATCTCATACTCTAGTTCTTCCTTGTTTTGCTGCATAGTTGAAGTCGATGCTGTTAGCGTCGGAAGTCACTCTTGGATTGCAGCAGGAGCAGAGCCCGACACCCATCAGTTTTATGTCACGGTAGTTTTTAATCGGTGATCAAATGGGTAGAGACTCGGGAAGATATCACTTTAACTCAGGGACTAGGTCCGACATGTAAGGAACAAAGGAGGTCTTGATCTAACTTCAGTTAGTGGGTTGATTTGAAAATGAGCAGGTTGAAGACTTAGTGAGAGGAGTGGACAAACTACCTCATGCAACAGGCCTTTCAGTAATTTGTAGAAGAAAAACTCTGAATGCGAGATCCTCTGGTTCAGAGCTTCGATAAACTGAAAGGGGGGACTTGACTGGATTCTCCAATTCCAAGTCGTTCAGTGCTTAAGAAGATCACAAGGACCGATTAGAAAAAATGCAACTGTTACAGTGATCAAACTCTACATCATCCTATAACAGTTACAACTCGATTGGATTCTCCAATTCTGAGCTGCTCTAACACAGTGTAAACAAAGACATGAAAGAAACTGACATCCATAAGGCAAGAAGTCTCAAGAGTCCATGCATAACCAGAATAACAGTGCTTCATTAAAGCTTTACAACCGGGAGCCTCGCTCAACCATCGATCCTTACAAAAATGGTGAAAATGCCTACATATACTCAAAAACCACAACAATAGCAAAAACAAGACGCTGCATTAAAGAATTGCATCTGCATGGGTTCTGACATCCTGCCCATGCAGAATCAGGATGATCGTGCGCCTATGACAAACGCCATCAGATTTCGGATTGTCCTTCTGCAGGTGAGTCGACGTGAATTAGTCCTTTTCCGGACCTTCCTTTTATGGCGGATTTTATTTTCAACCACTAGCAACTGCCGCAATAATTACTTTTTGGGATCGGGGATGACCTCGGTCAACTCTGCCTTCTGGGACGTGGAGGTCTCCTAATAGTGCCACCTGGATCAGCTGAACGGTCTTTCTTTGGACGCTACTTCGCTGGACTGCTGCGAGGGACCCCTATGGATGATGTGGATGAGGGTGTGATGGGGTTTAAAGGCATGAACATTGTGGAGGTTATGGAGAAGAAATGGGAGCCATGACATTAGCTAAGGAATGCCACGCAGTTTGAATAGGACAGAGGAGGAAGGAGCATGGAGTGCGAGAGTATAGGAGGAGGTGACTGGGAGTGAGAGGGACACATGGAAGGAGACTAGAGGACGACAAGCTGAGGCGGTGTCATGTGGATGGAGAGAGGGAAGTTGGACAGATGACAGAGGAATAGGGAGGCGGTAGGTGGAGAATAGGTGGCAACAGGGAGGATGATACCAAAGGTGACACGACAGGCAAGGGACCCCACAATAATAACACACCATTTCGGACCCCCCCTCTTTCATTAAAGACAGGATGGAAAAGGGGGTCTGGAATGAAGCCTCAGCTGCTGATTTAGGTGCCCAGATCCTGACCTTTTAAGAGTTGCGCACTCGATTCCGGATCCCCCCCTCCGCTTAAAGGTAGAATGGTGGGGGGCCTCCGGAATCCGCTCCTAACCGTAGATCTGACCGCGCAGATCCTGGCCACCCAGATCCATGCCCCCTTTAAGTCTAATGCACTCGAGTTTCATCGATGGATGGACGATTGAGATGACTTCGACGCTTTCACTATGAAAATCCCAAAAGGCCCCACCTGTAGCTCAGATCTTGCACTGCGTGTCCTTCAGATGAACGACTGAGATGGCTTTGTCATTAAAAGGGGGCTACCTCCATTCTTGGGCTCTCTTAACGTGACTTGGCGCTAGGACCATGGGCTTGGATTTGAAGGGCGCTTATCGAAATTGTGGGGTTCGGGGCTTCGAGATGTAAAATGACAAGGAGCTCTTACCCCTCGAATCCCCGAATGCCGACATGACATGATCACGCACCACGTGTCCTTTTGGATGGACGGTCGAGATCCTTCATGAATGAATATAGATGCTACCTATCATTCTAATCCCAGTGCAACTCCGCTAACTGTGATTTCCCGCCGACCGTCGATCTGCTTTTATAGATGAATCCGGGCCGTTGACAACGTAATTTCGCCCGCTCACTTGATTTTTAGCCTGAAATGGGGCTTTACGTGCTACGCTTGGGCGTTCTTCATGCAACCTGCAGACCTTGATGTTCTCAGGCCCAAGAGAAGAAATTTCGCTAACATTAGGCTCCATGGGGGATAGAGTCATCCCTGTGATGCTCTAAGAACTCATTTTGCAGTTTCAGTGCCTTGCTGTTGGGCTATGGAGTCAAGCTCAAAACACCCCCTACTGAAAATACATGCCGAAATGTAAAAGCAAAACAAAACAAGATACATGCTCAAAAGAGCTTATTTATGTACAGTCCTAAACTATCAAAATCCTTTACATGGGGCTAGGTGAAAGCAAATTTCCACCATAGCCATTCAAGCAGCTTCCTGAATAGAAGCTCCTTCCTTCTGTCGATGATGGATAACAGATGATGTAACCAGGAGATCAGAATGGTTACATCCTTTGATTCATCTTCAAGGGTTGCCGTGAAGATGAAGGTGGGTGGATCTAAGGCATAGAGGAAATGCCACTCCATGTACTTGCTGACAGGGTCATAGAATGAGTGGCGAATTCCAGAAAATGGGTGACATACAGCCTCCTCTGCTACATAGTTGTTCACATGTGGTTGAATATCTATGATAAGCACAGGTTGGTGGACAACTGACATAGGCTCATTGCTCTCAGGTGGTGGCTGCTCGCTGACTGGCTCTGGACAGGAAATATTCTGCTCCTCTGGTTCTTTCTCCTCTTCTGGTTGGCTCTCCCTTGGGTCAGATTCATATTCATCATAAATAGGGACCATGGGATGGCTCCGCTTGCTGTCATGTCGGGCAACGTCTTCATAGTGATCAAATGTAGGATAAGCTTGTTGCTCATCATCACTATAATATTCATCAAAAAGGGGCTGACCTTCATTTCTATATTCCTCCTCCAGAATAGTGATCCCGTCAAAAATATATGTTTCAGGGACAGTGGTATCTGCTGCTTCTGGTTGTTCATACATAACTTTTTTCTCTTTAATCCCAGGTAAGAATATATCGTGAGAAACCCCTTGAAGGAAAAGAGAAAAATCCTCCTCCACAACCATCTCTTATTTAAAAACGGGGAGGTCTTCGTCGTCATAAGCAGGGCAGCTAGGAACATCTGCTTCAACCTGATACCCAGGTGAGCCATCTACTATAGACCACATTTGCTCCATAAAATCACAATTTCCACAAGTGGCATGTTGATCGTTATGAACATCTAAAAGAATAGAGGCATCTGATATGATGTCAGATGCTTCTGTTCTAGGGCTAACACAATTAATATCATTCAACACCTCTATATTTTCATGGAAAATGATTTCCTCCACAGTAAAAGCTTCATCATGGACATGGTCTTCAGGGCCATCATAGGCTTCATGAAGCGAAGTAAACTCCTCACAACAATTTTCATACAAACAATCAGCTGGAAAATAATCTTTACAAAATGAATTGAAAGCTGTATGAAAACCTGTTAAAGAGCGGATGCTCGCAGCGGGAAGAGATCGACACCACTCAAGAACAACTCCCTTCAATGAATACCTGAAGAGATTAATCCATACATCCTCATGCGTGATATTGTGTCAGTGAATAGCTTTATGGAAATCCAGTAAATGCTCAGCTGGTTCCTCCCAACTTGTTGCATGAAATTCAGGGAGGAAATTTTCCCATTGGTCTCTATCAGGAAGTGCATTAGGAAAACCAACTATCTGGGAAAAGTCATAGAAAGCAAACCTTTGAGCCATAATTTTCTCCATATCGAACCAATGGAATCACCAATCGATCCTCGAATCATGGAGTCACCAGGTGAAATATGCGCAGCTTCAAATATGCCTGGTCCTTGTTCACCATCAAAGGCTAGATCTTAATGTTGTCGTTACCCCAGGAAGCTTCTCAAGCTGAGAAAGCAACTGCTGAAACCTTCTCGACAAAGATCCTTAGGGTCAGCTTTCAGGTGTGCTAACAATATCTACAATTGAAACAGTGAAGTGGAAACAATGGAGTCGCCAGGTGCACAGTAGCAATCTTTAAGGGCTCTGATGTCTGATGCACCTTCAGAATCAGAGGCTCAATGTCGTTCTGCCCAAGGAAAATCTTCAACTTCGTCCCCAGAAATGGTGCCAGAAATGTTAGCGTCATAAGTCACTTCTGGATTGCAGCAGGAGTAGAGCCCGACGCCCATTAGTTTTATGTCACGATAGTTTTTAATGGGTGATCAAATGGGTAGAGACTCGGGAAGATATCACTTTAACTCAGGGACTAGGTCCAGCATGTAAGGAACAAAGGAGGTCTTGATCTAACTTCAGTCAGTGGGTTGATTTGAAAATGAGCAGGTTGAAGACTTGGTGAGAGGAGTGGACAAACTACCTTAGGCAACAAGCCTTTCAATAACTTATAGAAGAAAAAATTTGAATGCGAGATCCTTTGGTTCAGAGCTTCGAGAAACTGAAAGGGGGGACTTGATTGGATTCTCCAATTCCAAGTCATTCAACGCTTAAGAAGATCACAAGGAC
>JASDQU010374676.1:25052-42826 GCA_032191745.1 Picea mariana
AGACAAAAATGGAATGGTTCCATATGTTTCCAAAGAATAAGGTACCATAATTGGACTGGTTCATTCTCAACATCCAAATTACTTCTTAAAGGAAATCCCTCAAAAACATTGCAATAGGTAATGGCCAAGACCAAATATGCAGTCATGAAAAACCTTTGAGTCTTTAAATAATTGGAGAGATGATAGTAAATATCATTCGAGAATACGTCGACCTATTCACATATAGTTTATTTTCGGAAAGAAAAATCAAAGACATATAAAAATGACCTAAGAATGTGAGAAGTAGATTCTCATCCCATCAAATGTGCAAACAACCATGAAAATCCTAATATGGTTCTACCAATAATGATATATCAATGGCTAAGAGGTCAACCGACATTTCTGTGGAAGGAGTTATGGAATACTTTAACAAATTTACCCCACCACCTTGGGAATCCATAAAATGTTAGGATATTTAGACACTTAGGAGTTAGCTAAGATCAACTTGGTCTAATGTGTCATTAGTTTAAAATGTGTTTCTTAGTGTGTTTATTTAGTATGCATTAGTATGCATTTATAGTTAGGAAATCTGGCAGTCATGATATGTTTCCTACATAGAGTGATCTAACATATCATATTCTCCTCAATCTTAATGGCTACATTGACCCATGGCTTAACACCCAATTGGTCCATGATCTCTATTTAAAGAGCATGGAGGGTCATTTGTTTATGATTGATTGTGAGAAACTTTCTTGTAAATCTCTTTGTAAATTTTTCTTTTGCATTAATAAATTGCTCCAATTGGCCACATTGGCTGGGGTCGTGGATGTCTCCCCATAGGGTTTTTACCATGTGAAAACATCGATGTATTGATCTTTGATCTCTTTGTGTGAGTGTTTACTAAAGGTGTTCATCCTCTGTTGGAATACCTATGTTTTAGAACATGGTATCATAGCACATTTGAATACCCTCTCTCGTTGTAGATCGAGATTGTGAAGTTGTGTTGCCTCATCTCTAGTTTCTACCATTTCCGTATATTTTTGGGCTGAGAGAAATGTTCCACTAGGTTAGAAGAACTCATTTCATTAAATAACACTTTTTCATTTCACTCGAAAGGGTTTCCATTTGCCCAAGATACAACCATTTCAGTCAGATCTAGAGGTAGAAAGCCCAAATACGCCCTTTTAATTTTTGCAGAGATAATAGATAGGTTTTTTTTTTTATTTCAGTTTTCTATTTTTTATTTCCAAGTTTCTACTCTTTTCGATCGATGTATTCTCTTTTCCATGTGCCTTGTGCGATTTTGAAAAATCATAAACAAAGCGAAAAAGGGTTTTTATGTCTATGTATGCTCTTTGTCGTGCACTTTGTGTGATCTCGGTAAATCTGAAATAGAGGGAAAGGTTGCATTTTTTGGGTAAGATAACTGATATCTAACCCTTGTTTCCATCGAGAATCAAACTTTTTTTCTTGTGTGAAAATAGTTTTTTATGAGAACGCTTTCCAAAGCCATCTTCAACAACAACAACAACCTCAATCCTCCTTCTAAACAATACTATTTGTTTTGCACTAGCTCACTTGATTAAAAGATGTTTTATTAAGTAAGAGATCTTGAGTTCAAGTCTCTCTTTCATTACTTTTTTTGAAAAATTTCATGCATCCATTATAAAGTTTATTCACTTAAATTATAAAAGTGAATCACTATAAGTAGCTTTAAGATTTTTCTTTAAGTTATTTATTTTGCATGCAACTTTCATTCATAAAGTAACTTCATTGTAAAAGTGATCCATGCTTATTCTATAAAAATGGATCACTTATTAAGAAACTTATTTGTAAAAGTGAGGCTATTAGGAGGAGTATCACCACGTGGACCAACTTCTACTTTCCATGTGGATATTTGGTTATCATTTATGCCTTTGTTTCAAAAGGGCATAACTTTCACATCCGAAGTCCATTTTCAGTGATGTTTTTTTTTTAAACAACCTATTTTTTCAATATCTTTCTATCCAGACCATCAGTTTCTTTTTTTTTATGCATATTTTAATATGGCACATCCCAATGATATTTTGATTACCAACACCAACTACTTCCAATGGAAATCCCATATGGAGGATTTATTAAGAAGTAAAGGATTGTACCCGATTACCTTGGGAAAAGAAGAAGAACCCACTGATGATGAAAACTATACCAAATGGATTAATAGGAATGACAAAKCCCATGGACTAATTAGAATGTCCATCTCTCMTGATTTAAGGTTTCGCCTTCAAGGACTTGATGCCCCCAATAAATCTTTGGAAAAGCTTGAAGTTGTGTTTGGTAAACACAATATTATTCGAGCTCACCAATCGRAGAATCAATTAATGACTTTAAGTCCAAATGATTTTAATTGCATTGAATATTACTTATCCAATTTCAAAACACTTAGAATTTTGTGTATTGAATGCCAACTAGATMTGTTGGAAGATAAACACATATATGTTATTCTTGCTAAGTTTGGTAGTGCATATTTTGTTTTTGTATCTACCTTTTATGCCACCAAAGAATCTCTAGGGAGTGCTTATCAAAAACCCTCTCTTGAGTCCTTTTGTGATGCTCTAATTCGAGAGAAATAAAATCTTTTGCAACTTGGATTGTTTAGCACTGCAGGTACCTCCAACAAAGCCTTCGTATTCTAGCAGAAATATAAATCCAAGAATCCCAAGAAGAAACATCCTCACCACAACAAATAGAAACAAGGGTCCCAAACCCTCTCAAACGACTTTCGCTCCTAAAGGTGACAAAGGAGCAAAATCTAAAAATAAGAATATTGTCAGACATTGCAACTTTTTTGGGAAACATGGTTATGATGGGTCCAAATGTTTTAAGAAGATGGCATCTTTAGAAGCAATGATGAAGAATCACAACATCAGTATTGGTTCTACTTCTTATTATTCTTCTCACGGACATGCACTTTCTACTTCTGGTTTCTCCTTCAATGCAACTTCTACTTCTTCTGATGAGTGGCTTATTGATTGTGGAGCATCTTATCACATGTCTAAGGATAAAGCCATATTTACTACTCTAAATGAATGTAACACCAAGAAAATATTTGTTGGTGATGATGGATCTCTTAGTTTTGTAGGGTATAAAACAATTTAGGTAGATAATGGTCATTTTAATGATGTATTATTTGTTCCAAGTCTTTCCTGCAACTTTCTATTAGTATATCAAATCACTCATACAGGTGAAGGTAAAACCGTAAAGTTTTCACCTCACCAAGTTATAATTAAGGATATAAAAAATCATCAACATGCTCTTGCAACCAGAATTTTTGATGATATTACTAGGTTGTACAAGTTTGAAAACTTTAGCTCATCATATTTTCCATCAGTTTTTGTTGCTCATAGCAATGACTTGAGCAAACTTTAACATTAGAAGTTTGGTCATCTAAAATATTGCTCATTGAAACAACTATATAATCAACATATGGTGACTGGCCTTCCTCTTGTTTCATGTAGAGATGGTGTTTGTGCCAGTTGTGTTCTCAAAAAACATCATTGGGACATTTTTGACAAACGTGCCTCTTAGCACACCTCAGCCCCTTTGCAGCGTGTTCACAATGACGTGTGTGGTCCACTTTATTCTCTTTATTTTTTTGGGTGCAAGTATTTCTTAACCTTCATTGATGAATTTTCTAGATGCACTTGGGTTTACTTCTTAAAACTCAAGAGTTGTTTTTTTGACAAACTCTTGGCCTACAAGGCCCTTGTAGAAAAACAATCTAGACATCAACTTCAAAGGTTAAGAATAGATAATGGAGGTGAACATGTGAACAATCAATTTACAAGTTACTGCACTATATAGGGCATCCAAATGCAACAGACTGTTTCATATACACCACACCAAAATGGTGTTGCTGAGAGAAAGAACCTCACAATAAAATAAATTGCTAATTGTATGATCCAATCTAAGGGATTGAGTCTAAAGTATTGGGAAGAAGCCATTCACTGTGAAAATTGCATAGTAAATAACACTCCCACTAAGGTTCTAAAATATATAACAACGAAAGAAGCATGGAATAAACTTAATCCAAATGTAAGTCACTTCCATGTATTTGGCAGTGTAGCATGAGCTCAAATTCCTGATGAGAAAAGTAAAGCTCTGCATCCTAAAAGTGAGAAGTGTATATTTGTTGGTTATTATGAAGATGTCAAAGGTTACAAACTTCTTCAACCTCATTGTAATGAAATTATTAATAGAACAAATGTTAAATTTGATCAAAATCTCTTGGCCTACGATCCTAATTCGACGTTTGTTCCTTCTTCAGCCTGCGATCCATCTTTGGCATTTGTGCCTTTTTCTATTCATATTCTGGTTTCTTCTTCTTCTTCAGATGATAGTGAGGATGAAAATCCACCTCCACCTGCTCACCTTCCTCTAGATGAGTCCATTGAACCTAAACCTACACCAACACCACTGCTTCCTAGATGGGTCCGTTGAACACGAGAAGCAACTAGTGATCTTGTCGGTGATCCTTCATATCAACATGGGACACATTCACATTTCCAATGAGCCTCTTCTATTTTGGCTCAAGTTTTAGAGACTCATGATCCAGAGACATTTGTGGAATCTTCAGGTCATCCATATTGTGATACAACAATGAATGAAGAGTATCACTCTTTAATGGTGAACGATACTTGGAATCTTGTACCTCTTTCGAAAGGAAGAAAACTTGTCAGATGTAAATCGGTCTACAAAACTAAGTATGCATCAGATGGAAGTGTTGATAGACACAAGGCTTAGTTAGTTTCCAAAGGTTTTCCCAAGTTGAAGTAATTGACTATAATGAAAACTTTTCCCTTGTAGCAAAAATGAATTCCATCTTCTTTGTTCTAGCCCTTGCAACCTCACATAAATGGGAGGTCCATCACATTGATGTCAAATCTACCTTTTTGCATGGGTATTTTCAAGAATAAATATATATGGAACAATATCCTGGCTATGTTCAGAATAACTCTAGCCTTGTTTTTTGCCTTAAGAAATCTATTTATGGTCTTAAGAAAGCTCCTTGAGCTTGGTATGCCAACATGGAAAAATTTCTTCTTGATATTGGCTTTTGAATTTTTTAGATTCCATTTGACCCCAATGTCTATACCAAGAAAGTAGGAATCCATATCATAATCCTTGTTCTTTATGTTGATGACCTTATCCTCACTGGTAGTGACCCAAAACTTTTAAACCATGTGAAAACCAACCTTAATAAGAATCTTGAAATGTCTGACTTAGGTTATTTTTACTATTTCTTGGCCTCCAAGTTTTACAAACCAAGGAAGGAATTTGTCTTTCCCAATCTAAGTATGTGTGTGACCTTCTTCACCGCTTTCACATGGAAGATTCAAAACCAATCCCTTCTCCCTTCCAGTGTGGAGTCAAACTTGTTGCCACCTATAATTCGCCTGAAGTTGATGCCACTTTGTACCGTCAGTTAGTTGGTAACCTCTTATACTTAACTCATACCCGTCTTGATCTTTCCTTTGTTGTTGGTCTTGTTGCCCGGTATATGAAAGCACCCCATGAAATCCAATGGAAATAAACTAAAAGGATACTTCAATATGTCTGGGGTACAATTTAGTTTGGGATACATTACAGCTCATGGGGGACTCCTTTATTGGTTGGTTTCACTGATTTAGATTGGGCTAGTGACCCTGATGATCGAAAGTCTACTATAGGTTATGTTTTCATCCTTGGTTCAAGACTTGTCACTTGGGTCTATAAGAAACAACATGTTATTTCTCTTTCTTCAACAAAAGTAGAGTACTGAGCAGTGGTTAATGAAATTCATGAAACCTTGTGGATTTGACAATTCATTTCAGAGTTTGAATTCCAACAACAACATCTAAGAAATCTCCGGTGCGACAATAAGAGTGTCATCAATATTTCCAAAGGGACAATTCAACATTAGTGTAGAAAAAACATCGAGCTACACATACACTTCATAAAAAATCTCATTCATGATCGAGTTATTGAAGTGCTCTTTTTCCCTACAGAATATGAAGTTGCAAACATTTTCACAAAGTCTCTTATAGAAGCGAATTTTTCCAAACTTCGATCTATTTTAGGGGTTTAGGAAGTTGTCATTAAAGGGGATAGGCTCTAATGTCTCCTTCCTTCTCTTATTGTGTCTCCTTTCTAAATCCTTCAACCCTATCCCAAGTTATTCTTAAGAGGGGATGTTAGGATATTTAGACACTTAGGAGTTAGTTAAGATTAATTTGGTCTAATGTATCATTAGGCAAAAGTGTGTTTCTTTAGTATGTATTAGTATGCATTTGTAGTTAGGAAATCCGACGTGTAACATCCCCAGCCACCAACAGGCCGGGCAACATCACTACAAAACGTATCTCTTATCTCTAATACCAATTTGTAACATCCCTAGCCACCAATAGGCTCGACAACGCCACTACATGACGTTTCTCTTAGCTCTGATACCAATTTTATACATTTATATGCACCTATCTATCTCATATTAATAGTTACAGCACTATGTCCATGCCACTTATTCATGCAGAAATAATACTAAACATTTTGTCTCTATAAGTATACAGATGACATATTCTAACCATACACAGATTAATGCAGAATTAACAATAAGCCTACACATACAACATATATGATTTATCTATCCATTGCTCATCAAGTTATAAAACATGTACAATTACATCACATACAATCAACAAAGATTTGGTACTTATCTTCTATTAGATGACCACCAACTGCGTGCAGACCTTCCACAAACCTCCTAGCCTTAGACCACGCTACTTATCATGCTCAGTAGTGGGTCACCCCCGAGCTGGGACTAAGCTCCACCCATGGAAAAGGAATCCTAGACTACGCTGATGTTACAGAAAAATGCACAGTGCAATTGGAAGGATTCTCTCCAAGAGCCTACTTACGCCCACTACTCACAGACTCTCATTCCCCACATGCTTGTTCCACCCCGGGAATATGCACCTTCACTGTTCCATAGTCTATTGATTGCTCCACTTCCCTTTCAGGGTCTCTACAATAAGTCGAATCATGAATTATCAGAGCTCCGTAGCTGCTGTTGGACTCTCTCTAGGAGAAAATCACTTCCCAGCAAACTCTCTCACCTAGAGAGAGTTGTTCATAGGCCTGACAAGCTACCTCTTTAACCACGGGCCTGACAACCCGCTTCAACTCAATTCCAGCAAGTGAGAACAATAACAAGGCTCAATATAGCTCAGGGGATGGCAACAACCATAATTCGACAAGGCACAACATGACTCTAGCAAGTACAAATACATTCTGATTCATAGGAAAACACATGTCAACTTCATGGGTTACTGGTTTCAAAGGTGCGTGAAATATGCAGGGGTCGACGATGGAGGCCAAACGAGTTAGGTGAAGGATGGGAGAATGGGGAGCGAACCCCCCCAATGAGATGACTTTCTAGCTTTAACTACATGTGCCCAGGTCAACACCTGTCTTTCTGGAGCTGCATGCACTCCATTTAGCACTTGATCCCTTTCCCAAGAACTTAGGATAACTGGGTTTATTTTCCCCACTTTAGTATTTTCATTTTCAGGAATATATTATAATATTCCCTTTGGGTTAATCCCTCTAGCTTAGCCCCTCTTTCGTAGCCTCTCAGTCCCATCCCTTTCCCTACCTAGTGGAGCTTAGTCCCCCATCACTCTTTCTTCGTGGTTGGTCTACACGTAGTGATGTATATTTTTTATTAATGATCTGCATAATTACATATACAAAAATCAGGCTTATTGGCCTTAACATCCAGGATCTTCGACCTATAACACATAAACCTACCAACTTATCAACACTCGGCTCACCAGCCTACAAACATCAATATATTTCACAGGGGCTCGACCTGGGGTATTACAATCCTCTCCCCTTATTTTCGCACTGTACTCAGTGCAACTCATTTACATAATATCAACAAGATTTTCAAAATCTTCAAAAAGATGCAGGTACTTTGCCCGCATAGCATCTTCATGCTCCCATGGTGTGTCCTCAAGACCGTACCATGTCCACTGGACTTTTACAAGCCCTATGGCTCGATTTCAGAGCTCCTTGCTTTTTCGGTCTAGTATACACACCAGATGCACCCAGAAAACGCTTTCTTGCTCCACCTGAATCACATTCCAATTGATAACATGATTAGCATCAGGTATATATTTCTTAGGCAATGACACATGAAACACATTATGTGTAGACATAGATGCAGGTAATGCAAGCATATATGCTACAAGACCAATCTTCTCTAGGATTTCAAATGGTCCACAATATCTGACTGCCATCTTTGAACAATTTCCCAAATTCAAGGAGCTTATGTTGGCTTTCACTTTCAAAAATACATGATCCCCTGCTTTAAATTCTTTGTGAGTTATGTTCTTATCAGCAGGCTTTATGTTCCTATCCTTGGAAGCCTTCAAATTCTTATTAATATTCAACATTTGTTCTTCCATTTCCTTGAGCATATCTAGCCCAACCACTACCCTATTAGCTGGGTTGTCCCATCTTATTGGGGTGTTACACTTTCTACCATAAAGTGCTTCAAATGGGCTCATCTTCAGTGATGCTTGATACCCATTGTTGTAAGAAAATTCTACCAAGTGTAGATAATCCTCCCATTTAGATGGTTTGCCTATCACATACATCCTTAGCATGTCTTCTATCACTTGGTTCACCCTTTCTGTTTTCCCATCAGACTTAGGATGATAGGTTGTGCTAAAGTTCAGGTGCGTTCTGAACCCCTTGAATAACCCTTTCCAAAACTTTGAGGTAAATTTTAGGTCTCTGTTAGACACAATTGTCTTGGCTATTCCATGAAATCGTGCTACTTCCCTCATATAGATATCAACAACATTAGTTTCCTTGTGAGTTGTCTTCAATGGAATAAAATGGGCAGATTTAGTAAACTTATCCACCACCACCATGATGGAATCATGTTGCTTGTTTGTTTAGGGTAATCCTATGATGAAATTTATTGTCACCACTTCCCACTTCCACTCAAAAATGGGTAATGGTTGTAGCAAACCAGTTGGGTGTCTATGCTCAACCTTTACCCTTTGACATTCTAAGGATTTAGCTATGTATTCAACAATCTCATGCTTCATGCCTGGCCAATAATATTGGCTCTTGTTTGCTAAAATTGTTTTTTGATATCTTGGGTGTCCTACATAAGGAAAATTATGCATCTCTTTTAAAATCACACTCCTCAATTCCTGAGAATTGGGTACATAGACTTTGTTTCTGTGACTAAGGATTCCATCAATTACCAATTCATAATCCTCAACTTTCTATTGTATTTTACCTTGCTGCAATTTTGTTACTAATTCCATGTACTGCAAATATGAATTTGCAGCCTAATAGATGTTTCCTTGAAGATCCATTCGATACATAATCATGGTTGTAGCATGTAGTTCATGCACGCTCCTGCTGAGTGCATCAACCACTTTGTTCTCCTTTCCTTCGATGTGCTTGATATCAAATTCATACTCACAGAGGAATTCCAACCACCTACTTTGCCTAACATTTAGAGTTGGTTGATCAAACAAATATTTCATACCATTATGGTCTGTCCTCAGCTCAAACCTCTTTCCCATGAGGTAGTGCCTCCACTTCTTCAAGGCGTGCGCTATGGCTACCAACTCCAAGTCATGAGTGGCATAGAGTCTTTCATGCTCCTTCAACTTCCTTGATTCATAACATACAACAAATCCATTTTGACTGAGGACTCCACCAAGTCCTTCTTTACATGCATCAATGCATACAATGAAGTCTTCATTTGGATCTGCAATTCTTAGAATTTGAGCACTGGTTAACAATTGCTTCAATTGCTAGAAGCTTCTTTCACATTCTTCTATCCATTGAAATTTCTTCCCCTTCCTTTGCAAGGAAGTGACGGGGTGAGATATTCTTGAAAACCTTGCAATGAACCTTTTGTAGTAGCCAGCTAGACCCATAAAGGATCTGACTTCTGTCACATTCTTGGGTGCTGACCATTCTCCAATGGCTTCTATTTTCTCAGGATCCACTGCTATCCCATCCTTTGAAATAATATGCCCCAAGTAGTGAATTCAGTTTTGATAAAATGAGCACTTGCTCAATTTGGCATACAGTTGATGCTCTCTTAGTACTTGCAAAACCATCCTCAAATGATGCTTGTGCTCTTCTTCCCACTTGGAATATACAAGGATGTCATCCAGAAATACAATGACAAACTTGTCCAAATATTCCCGGAAAACACCATTCATTAAGCACATAAAAACATCGGGTGCAATTGATAACCCAAATGGCACCACTGTGAACTCATAATGACCATACCTTCTTTTGAAGGCGGTCTTGCTGATATCTTCCTCTTTAATCCTTATCTGATGGTACCCTGACCTGATATCTATCTTCAAAAATATCTTTGCATCCTTCAATTGATCAAAGAGATCATCAATCCTTGGTAAGGGATACTTGTTCTTTATAGTCACTTTGTTCAACTGTCTGAAATCAATGCAAAATCTCATTGTTCCATATTTCTTCTTTACGAACAAGACTAGGGAACCCCAAGGCGATACACTTGGGCGTATATATCCCTTCTTCAGAAGCTCTTCAATCTGCATTTGCAGTTCCTTCAACTTTGGTGTACTCATTCTGTAAGGAAGTCTTTGACACTGGAGCTACTCTGGGCATCAATTTTATGGAGAAATCAATATCTCTTTTTGGAGGTAGTCCTGGCACCTCCTTGAAAACGTCTTCAAAATCTTCCAAGACTACATGATCCTCCAAATTTGACACCTTATCCTTATATGCTTCCTCCATATGGGCTGCAAATAATTGACATTCTTTCCTGCAACATTTCTTCAGCTGCATGGCTGAAATTTCTTGGACAACAACTGTCCTAGGAATTCCTTGGACTTTATTTAGGTTCCCTTCCTCATCCAAGCAATTAAATTCCTTTTGATGACATTCCARGATAGCATGGTGTGGGTCTAACCAATCTATCCCAATTAGACAGTCATAGGAACCTAAAGGCAAGATGTTCAAATCTKCCCTTGTGATCAGTCCATTCATCTCCATAAGATAYRACTTAACCATTTCATTAACTTTTCTTTTGGCTCTTGTAKCCAGYTGCACCAACCAATATTTTCCATGCTTGTTTCTTGGAAAAAGAAAACTTTCCACCATCTTAGGATCTATATAACTGTGACTAGCCCCTGAATCAATTAAAATAGAAATGGTGTGGTTGTTGATCATACCTTCCACTTCAATCATATGWSACTGATATTTTKCTTKYTTGTTSTCYAGGGMTGCATATATCCTGGGTACATTTATGCCCATGTCCTCCACTGTTTCTGTTTGTTGAACATTGTGGACAACTCTCACCTTTCCATTTTTTTGAGGAAAATATCTATACTTGTGGTCTCCCTGATAGCCCCAACATTGAATGGGTGTTTTCCTTGGCCTTTGTCCCCCTACCTAAGCCATTCTATGCTCTCTAAAAGATGGTTGTTCTTGAGGACTGTTTCTGAAAAAGGGAGGCTTGTTCCCCTTCTACCTCTAATCTTTCTTGAACTTCTTCTTGTCCTCCCAAGCCTTCTGGAAAGTGGGATTTTATTTTTTCTGATCATATGAGCATTTTTCTCTCCTTATAGTTTCTTCCATAGTTTTAGGATCATCATACTGGATCTTGTCACTAATGCTAGATGGCAGCCCACTTAGATACCTTTGAATCTTAATTGTCTCATCCTTGATGAAGGGAACATACTTCGGCAATTCCAAGAACCTTCTTTCATATTCATCAATGGACATACTTCCCAGCTTAAGTTCAAATAACTCTTTCATTTTCTTGTCATAATATCTCTTAGTTAAGTACTTCTTTTCGAAATACTTCTTGAATTCCTTCCAAGTAACATTTTTCTCTTTAATGTGTTGCACCTGCACAAGTTGATCCCACCACATGGATTCCTTTCCCTTAAGTTGGTACATGGCAATTCTTGCCTCTGCATGAGAAGAATAGTTATGCAATTGGAAGTACTTCCTCATGCCTAGCAGCTATGTCTCTACATCCTCATCCTTCTTGTGCTCACCATCAAACGTAGGTGGTTTTATTTTGTTCATTTCACCCTTCATTTCATTAACTACAAATCTCCTATGATTTCTGGTAGGAGATGGGCTTGAACTACTATGGGCCCTCCTCTTGGAGTTCCCTTGGGAGTGATGATGGTGTCTGCCAACACTCCTTGATTTTCCCTTCTCATCAGGGGACCTGTGACTTCTTGGTTTACTGGAGTCACTCTTCTTATCCAATTTATTTTCTATTCTTTCCAAGCTCTGTATCAACTTTATGTTAAATTCTCCCTGTTGTTCCCTAGCTTTCATGAGATTTTTGTTATCTGTTCGGTGAGTCTGGACATCTTTCTACAATATTTTAATGATTTTCATCATGTTTCCTTCCTTATCTATCTCTTCTCCATGCCCATTGGAGTTCGATCCTTCAACTCCCAAATGGACATCCATTCCTCTAGCTTCATTTTCTGAACTGAAAGCATTTTGTGCCCCCTCCATTTATCTACACCGTGGAACAATTCAGTTCGGTTTTTTCAATGGTTAATTCTACAAAATGTGCAGTCAACAGAGTTTTTTCAGGCTATCAGACTTTAATAATTTTCCATAATAAACCAATCTGATTCAACAAAAACAATATCAGATTCCATTTTATGCAGGTCTTGGTCGGTCAATAACCCTGTGGGCTTCCATCTCTAAGCCTAGTTATGTTTTGCAACAAACTTTCGAGCTCTAGCCCCTTTTTCTTCGACCCTTGGTTCGCATGTGACCACGACTGTGACCCAGCGCTTATGATTTGGGCGCTTATCCGGAGTTCTAAAACTTCGGGCTCTGGAATCAAAGGATTTTAAAGCACATCACAAGAAATCTCTCGGAGTGCCAGATTAGCGAAATCATGAAGTAGAGTGGATCAACAGTCCACGTCTCCCAACATCCAACACCTGATACTTGCTATGGAACTCCAGGCTTCGGGGTTCCGAGACTTCTGAGCTTTGGGGCTTTGGGAATTCTGAGCTTCCGGGCTTCGGGACTTCAGATTATTCCACCTTTTCACAACCCATAACTCCCGAACCGTGAGTCTCTGCATACTTCCACGTCCCCCGGGTGACGTCATCGCGTCACTTTACTTCGGCGTAACGAAACGTCGGGGTTTCTTCCTCCCAATCCATCACAAACCATTTCTTCTAGAGTGTCAAGTCTCTAGACTTGACGATTTGGTGCCACGCGTCCACTGGGGCCCACGGTTTTCGTTCTTGAACTAAAAGATACCAAAAAGTTTCATCAAAATTTATACTTTTCAAATTGTGGGGACATGGGTCGGCGGTTTTGGAGTAACTCGCTGATCGTTCTGCAATTGTCCCCACTCTGACACATACCCCTTTTGGGAAACTGTGGTTTGGATTGTGGGACCTCCTTGTAGAATTATTTTTCACGCATATTCGATCTCCGCAATACCTCCCAACCATCGATCTTGATAGATCATGATCAAAGTTAATGCGGGCCCAATCCAACTAACTTCTTCGCCAAGTTTAACTGCCTTGTGTCAAGTTTAACTGCCTTGAATCACTAACATGTGGCACACATCCCATGTGTCCACGTCATCCTTAGTGACGTCAGCAGGCCACATCACTTCAGAACTTTGGGCTTCGGAAGATTTCACCTTTGCATACCCCGTTTCTCCCGAACGTCGAACTCCCAAACTTTTAATTTTCGATCTACTTTACCTTTCGAGTCCACCTAGTACGACCGTCAACAATTAAGGTGGTGGCACGTGGCCCCACATGTCAAAATTCTTTTGGCTAACAGGGTCGTCAAAGTTCCATTCTAACAGACACGTGGTGGGACTAAGGAAGTCCATGTCATCTCAGGTGACGTCATCATGCCACATTACTTCAGAATTCAGGATTAAGGACTTCGAAGGATTCATCTTGGCACATCCCGTTTCTCCCGAATGTCGAATTTCGAATGGTTGTGAGATCCACGGCTCACAACCACTTGTGCACAGATCTGATGGCTGAGATCCACTTTTCACCACACGTCTTACCTTCTTCTCTTGGCTTGATCTAATGGTAAGGCTTCTCTCTGGATCTACAGTGTAGATCCCCTCCAAGACTTCGTAACTTCGGGCTTCTACCCTTCTTTTGCTTCTTAACACCTAACTTCGTCGAAGTCACGAAGTCCGAAGCACTTCCAAATTAACCTTCATGCATCTCCTTCTAGATCTGGCACCTGGAAAACAATGGTCTTTCCTTTGCACAGATCTTACGGCCCAACTTCAAACCTTGTTGTTCCAAACCCACGGTTACTGTAGTCTCTTTTCTCTTCCACCATTCCATAAGTCATTATACCTCATGAGTTTCATAACATGACCAAGGTATTCTCTTGGCACCTAGGGATGCTCTGCACCTCAAATTTTTTCCCTTTCAACAACAATTCACTCTGATCTTTTGATTCCATAACCACGTATATGGCCTAATTCAGGCTCAATGTCGAAAATTGGGCCCTGAACTTCAATTTTTTCAACAATTCTTTTCCGAAACTTTTTCTTTAGCTTCCACTAACATGGCCCATATAGACTCAGTGTTGAAACCTTGGCTCTGATACCAATTTGTAACATCCCCAGCCACCAACAGGATGGGCAATGTCACTAAAAGACCTCTCTCTTATCTCTAATACCATTTGTAACGTCCCCAACCACCAACAGGCCAGGCAACGTCACTACAGGACATCTCTCTTAGCTTTGATACCAATTTTATACATTTATATGCACCTATCTATCTCAGATTACAGTTACAACACTTTGTTCATGCCACTTATTCATGCGGAAATAATACTAAACATTCTGTCTCTATAAGCATACAAACGACATATTCTAACCATACACAAATTAATGCGGAATTAATAGTAAGCCTACACATACAACATATATGATTTATCTAGGCATTGCTCATCAAGTTATAAAACAAGTATAATTACACAGCATACAATAAATAGAGATTTGGTACTTATCTTCTATTAGATGACCACCAACTGTGTGTAGACCTTCCATGAGCCTCCTAGCCTTTGACCACACTTCTAATCATGCTCGGCAGTGGGTCACCCCCGAGCTAGGACTAAGCTCCACCCAGGGAAAAGGAATCCTAGACTAGGCTGAGGTTACAGAAAACTATACAATGCAACTAGAAGGATTCTCTCCAAGAGCCTACTTATGCCCACTACTCACGGACTCTCATTCCCCACATGCATGTTCCACCCTAGAAATATGCACCTTCATTGTTCCACAATCCATTCACTGCTTCACTTCCCTTTCAGAGTCTCAGCAACAGGTCATATTAGGAATTCTTAGAGCTCCGTAGCTAGTGCTGGACTCTCTCTAGAAGAAAATCACTTCCCAACAAACTCTCGCACCTAGAGAGAGCTTCTCACAGGCCTGACAACCTGCCTCTTCAACCACATGCCTGACAACCTGCTTCAACTCAATTCTAGCAAGTGAGGACAATAACAAGGCTCAATATAGCTTAGGGGATGGAAACAACCACAATTCAATAAGGCACAAAATGGCTCTCACAAGTACAGATACGTTGTTCTTCACAGGAAAACACAGGTCAACTTCACGGGTTACTGGTTTCAGAGGTGCGTGAAAGATGCAGGGGTCGACGATGGAGGCCAAACGAGTTAGGCGAAGGATGGGAGAATGGGGAGCGGACCCCCCCAATGAGATGTCTTTCCATCTTTAATTGTATGTGCCCAGGTCGATACCTATCTTCCTGGAGCTGCATGCACTCAATTTAGCGCTTGTTCCCTTTCCCAGGAATTTAGGATAACTGGGTTTATTTTCCCCACTTTAATATTTTCATTTTCAGGAATATATTATAATATTCCCTTGGGTTAATCCCTCTAGCTTAGCCCCTCTTTTCTAGCCTCTTAGTCCCATCCCTTTCCCTACCTAGTGGAGCTTATTCCCCCATCACTCTTTCTTTGTGGTCGGTCTACACGGAGCGATGTATAATTTTTATTAATGATATGCATAATTACATATATAAAAATAAGGCTTATTGGCCTTAGCATCCAGGGTCTTCGGCCTATAACACATAAGCCTACCAACTTATCAACACTCGACTCACCATCCTACAAACATCAGTACATTTCACAGGGGCTTGGCCTGGGGTATTACATGACAGTCATGATATGTTCTCAACATAGAGTGATCTGATAGATCATATTCTCCTCGATCTTAACGACTACATTGATCCATGGCTTAACACCCAATTGGTCCATGATCTCTATTTAAAGAGCATGGATGGTTATTTTACGATGATCGATTGTGAGAAACTCTCTTGTAAATCTCTCTATAATTTTTTATTTTTCATTAATATATTGCTCCAAGTGGCCACATTGGCTGGGGTCGTGGATGTTTCCCCGTAGGGGTTTTTCCACGTGAAAAAATCAATGTTTTGATATTTGATCTGGTTGTGTGAGTGGTTACTGAAGGTGTACGTCCTCTATTGGAATATCTGTGTTGTCGAACATAAAAGAGTCAATGTCTAGAAGCTTGAGACTTTTGTTGGTAGCGGGAAGTATGGGAATCCTTCTAAAAATTTTGGTAGTTAATGGAACAAGGTGTTCTACTTTTTTAATCAAACTTGTGGGCACACCATGAAAGTAGCTCCCTGAAGTCGAAGACTTTGGGCATGCAACAAACATTTACTAAGATAGTTGCCAAAATTTTGTTATATTTCTTTTGTTCAGGAGTTAGACTCTGAAACCATTGATATGTGGTTGACCAATGGAACTATTTATTTTGGGGTGCGAGAGAATTAATAGTATCTCCACAAAAAGGCTCTTTCCTCCTTCTAGTTGCCATATTTATTATTATTCCAATGCACTTTGATATACGTGACACTGAATTAAGGAGATCAAGTTGTTTAAAGGTCGAGTCCATGAATATCATTTACTAAAACATCCCTTCAACAAGTACACATTTCCTTTGAAATACAGGAAACCATAAATGGAAGTTATTTTAAAAAGCTATTAGTTCATGGAAAAATGGGATAATTAATCCACACTAACCCTGGATCACCACCCTTTATCTCATGAATTGGAACTCCTAAATTGTCATAAAGGATCTATAAAATGACGTGGATATTCCACTAGAATAGTTCGTCACAACAAATCTGATAAATAAAACTGAAATCTACCTATGAAGGTTAAATTCCTTTAGATTCTAGAATATTTAGTTACTAATTTTCTACTTCAGCATGAAACATATATAATGTGGAAAATAGAGAACAGTAAAATACGACCACACACCATCCACAAAATAACAAAAATATTTTCTCTGGGAAACCCTTACGGGAGAAAACCCTTCTAGAAGGTGAGGCTGCGCTGCTCTCTTTTCTTTGGTATGGAAATAATTCAAGTACAAAGGAGAAGGCACTCTCTATGGAGTTACCTGAGACATGTGGCCTATTAGGCTGCTACAAAACATTAATTGTAACAACCCTGGTTAAATATATGCATAGGGATGATTAATTATAATTAATTTGATAATCTGACTATCCTAATATGTTAGTTAAACAATAATTATTTCTTAAATAATATTAACTAATTAATTATTATTAATTATTTGTCCATATCTGTCAATGATTAATTAATTATTAATTGACTCATTAATTAATTGAGTAAAGAATTAAAGGGGGTTAATAATTTAATGTATTAAA
>JASDQU010374676.1:45867-56177 GCA_032191745.1 Picea mariana
TCTTGTCCTCCCAAGCCTTCTGGAAAGTGGGATTTTATTTTTTCTGATCATATGAGCATTTTTCTCTCCTTATAGTTTCTTCCATAGTTTTAGGATCATCATACTGGATCTTGTCACTAATGATAGATGGCAGCCCACTCAGATACCTTTGAATCTTAATTGTCTCGTCCTTGATGAAGGGGACATACTTCGGCAATTCCAAGAACCTTCTTTCATATTCATCAATGGACATACTTCTCAGCTTAAGTTCAAATAACTCTTTCATTTTCTTGTCATAATATCTCTTAGTTAAGTACTTCTTTTCGAAATACTTCTTGAATTCCTTCCAAGCAACATTTTTCTCTTTAATGTGTTGCACCTGCACAAGTTGATCCCACCACATGGATTCCTTTCCCTTAAGTTGGTACATGGCAATTCTTCCCTCTGCATGAGAAGAATAGTTATGCAATTGGAAGTACTTCCTCATTCCTAGCAGCTATGTCTCTACATCCTCATCCTTCTTGTGCTCACCATCAAATGTAGGTGGTTTTATTTTGTTCATTTCACCCTTCATTTCATTAACTCCAAATCTCCTATGATTTCTGGTAGGAGATGGGCTTGAACTACTGTGGGCCCTCCTCTTGGAGTTCCCTTGGGAGTGATGATGGTGTCTGCCAACACTCCTTGATTTTCCCTTCTCATCAGGGGACCTGTGACTTCTTGGTTTACTGGAGTCACTCTCCTTATCCAATTTATTTTCTATTCTTTCCAAGCTTTGTATCAACTTTATGTTAAATTGTCCCTGTTGTTCCCTAGCTTTCATGAGATTTTTGTTATCTGTTCGGTGAGTCTGGACATCTTTCTGCAATATTTTAATGATTTTCATCATGTTTCCTTCCTTATCTATCTCTTCTCCATGCCCATTGGAGTTCGATCCTTCCACTCCCAAATGGACATCCATTCCTCTAGCTTCATTTTCTGAACTGAAAGCATTTTGTGCCCCCTCCATTTATCTACACCGTGGAACAATTCGGTTCGGTTCTGTCAATGGTTAATTCTACAAAATGTGCAGTCAACCGAGTTTTTTCAGGCTATCAGACTTTAATAATTTTCCATAATAAACCAATCCGATTCAACAAAAACAATATCATATTCCATTTTATGCAGGTCTTGGTCGGTCAATAACCCTATGGGCTTCCATCTCTAAGCCTAGTTATGTTCTGCAACAAACTTTCAAGCCATGGCCCCTTTTTCTTCGGCCCTTGGTTCGCATGTGACCACGACTGTGACCCAGCGCTTATGATTTGGGCACTTATCTGGAGTTCTAAAACTTCGGGCTCTGGCATCGAAGGATTTCAAAGCACATCACAAGAAATCTCTCGGAGTGCCAGATTAGCGAAATCATGAAGTAGAGTGGATCAACAGTCCACGTTGCCCAACATCCAACACCTGATACTCGCTATGGAACTCCAAGCTTCGAGGTTCTGGGACTTCTAAGCTTTGGGGCTTCGGGACTTCTGAGCTTCGGGGCTTCGAGACTTCATATTTTTCCACCTTTTCACAACCCATAACTCCTGAACCGTGAGTCTTTGCATACTTCCACGTCCCCCGAGTGACGTCATCGCGTCACTTTACTTTGGCGTAATGAAACTTCGGGGTTTCTTCCTCCCAATCCATCACAAGCCATTTCTTCTGGAGTGCCAAGTCTCTAGACTTGATGATTCGGTGCCACGCGTCCACTGGGGCCCACGGTTTCCGTTCTTGAACTAAAAGAGACCAAAAAGTTACATCAAAATTTATACTTTTCAAATTGTGGGGACATAGGTCGGTGGTTTTGGAGTAACCCGCTAATCGTTCTGCAATTGTCCCCACGCTGACACATACTCCTTTTGGGAAACTGTGGTTTGGATTGTGGGACTGCCTTGTAGAATTATTTTTTGCGCATCTTTGATCTCTGTAATGCCTCCCAACCATCGATCTTGATAGATCATGATCAAAGTTAATGCGGGCCCAATCCAACTAACTTCTTCGCCAAGTTTAACTACCTTGTGTCAAGTTTAACTGCCTTGAATCACTAACACGTGGCACACATCCCATGTGTCCACGTCATCGTTAGTGACGTTAGCAGACCACATCACTTCGGGACTTCGGGCTTTGGAATATTTCACCTTTGCATACCCCATTTATCCCGAACGTCGAACTCCCAAACTTTTAATTTTCAATCTACTTTACCTTTCGGGTCCACCTAGTACGACTGTCAACAATTAAGGTGGTGGCACGTGGCCCCACATGTCGAAATTATTTTGGCTAATAGGGTCGTCAAAGTTCCATTCTAATAGACACGTGGTGGGACTAAGGAAGTCCATGTCATCTCAAGTGACATCATCATGCCACATTACTTCAGACTTCAGGCTTAAGGACTTCGAAGGATTCATCTTAGCACATCCCGTTTCTCCTTAATGTCGAATTCCGAAGGGCTGTGAGATCCACGGCTCACAACCACTTGTGCGCAGATCTGATGGCTGAGATCCACTTTTCACCACACATCTTACCTTCTTCTCTTGGCTTGATCTAATGGTAAGGGGAGTGTATATCCCCTCCAGGACTTCGTAACTTCGGGCTTCTACCCTTATTTTTCTCCTAACTTCGTCGAAGTCGCGAAGTCCGAAGGACTTCCAAATTAACCTTCATGCATCTCCTTCTAGATCTGGCAGCTGGAAAATGATGGTCTTTCCTTTGCGCAGATCTTACGGCCCAACTTCAAACCTTGTTGTTCCAAACCCACAGTTACTGTAGTCTCTTTTCTCTTCCACCATTCCATAAGCCGTTATACCTCATGAGTTTCATAACATGACCAAGGTATTCTCTTGGCACCTAGGGATGCTCTATACCTCAAATTTTTTCCCTTTCAACAACAATTCACTCTGAGCTTTTGATTCCATAACCACGTATATGGCCTAATTCAGGCTCAATGTCGAAAATTGGGCTCTGAACTTCAATTTTGTCAACAATTCTTTTCTAAAACTTTTTCTTTAGCTTCCACTAACATGGCCCATCTAGACTCAGTGTTGAAACCTTGGCTCTGATACCAATTTGTAACGTCCCCAGCCACCAACAGGATAGGCAATGTCACTAAAAGACCTCTCTCTTAGCTCTAATACCAATTTGTAACATCCCCAACCACCAACAGGCTAGGCAACATCACTACAGAACATCTCTCTTAGCTTTAATACCAATTTTATACATTTATATGCACCTATCTATCTCAGATTAACAGTTACAACACTTTGTTTATGCCACTTATTTATGCAGAAATAATACTAAACATTCTGTCTCTATAAGCATACAAATGACATATTCTAACCATACACAAATTAATGTAGAATTAATAGTAAGCCTACACATACAACATATATGATTTATCTAGGCATTGCTCATCAAGTTATAAAACAAGTACAATTACACAACATACAATAAATAGAGATTTGGTACTTATCTTCTATTAGATGACCACCAACTGCGTGTAGACCTTCCATGAACCTCCCAGCCTTAGACCACGCTTCTAATCATGCCCGGCAGTGGGTCACCCCCGAGCTAGGACTAAGCTCCACCCAGGGAAAATGAATCCTAGACTAGGCTGAGGTTACAGAAAACTACACAATGCAACTAGAAGGATTCTCTCCAAGAGCCTACTTATGTCCACTACTCACGGACTCTCATTCCCCACATGCATGTTCCACCCTAGAAATATGCACCTTCATTGTTCCACAATCCATTCACTGCTCCACTTCCCTTTCAGGGTCTCGGAAACAGGTCGGATCAGGAATTCTTAGAGCTCCATAGCTAGTGCTAGACTCTCTCTGGGAGAAAATCACTTCCCAACAAACTCTCTCACCTAGAGATAGCTTCTCACAGGCCTAACAACCTGCTTCAACTCAATTCTAGCAAGTGAGGACAATAGAAAGGCTCAATATAGCTTAGGGGATGGCAACAACCACAATTCAATAAGGCACAAAATGGCTCTCACAAGTACAGATACGTTGTGCTTCACAGGAAAACACAGGTCAACTTCACAGGTTACTGGTTTCAAAGGTGCGTGAAAGATGCAGGGGTCGACGATGGAGGCCAAACGAGTTAGGCGAAGGATGGGAGAATGGGGAGCGGACCCCCCAATGAGATGTCTTTCCATCTTTAATTGTATGTGCCCAGGTCGATACCTATCTTCCTGGAGCTGCATGCACTCCATTTAGCACTCGTTCCCTTTCCTAGAAATTTAGGATAACTGGGTTTATTTTCCCCACTTTAATATTTTCATTTTCAGAAATATATTATAATATTCCCTTGGGTTAAGCCCTCTAGCTTAGCCCTTCTTTTCTAGCCTCTCAGTCCCATTCCTTTCCCTACCTAGTGGAGCTTATTCCCCCATCACTCTTTCTTTGTGGTCGGTCTACACGGAGCGATGTATAATTTTTATTAATGATATGCATAATTACATATATAAAAATAAGGCTCATTGGCCTTAGCATCCAGGATCTTCGGCCTATAACACATAAGCCTACCAACTTATCAACACTCGACTCACCATCCTACAAACATCAGTACATTTCACAGGGGCTTGGCCTGGGGTATTACACGACGGTCATGATATGTTCTCAACATAGAGTGATTTGATAGATCATATTCTCCTCGATCTTAACGACTACATTGATCCATGGCTTAACACCCAATTGGTCCATGATCTCTATTTAAAGAGCATGGATGGTTATTTTACGATGATCGATTGTGAGAAACTCTCTTGTAAATCTCTCTATAATTTTTTATTTTTCATTAATAAATTGCTCCAAGTGGCCACGTTGGCTGGGGCCGTGGATGTTTCCCTGTAGGGGTTTTTCCATGTGAAAAAATCAATGTTTTGATATTTGATCTGGTTGTGTGAGTGGTTACTGAAGGTGTACATCCTCTATTGGAATATCTGTGTTGTCGAACATAAAAGAGTCAATGTCTGGAAGCTTGAGACTTTTGTTGGTAGCGGGAAATATGGGAATCCTTCTAAAAATTTTGGTAGTTAATGGAACAAGGTGTTCTACTTTTTTAATCAAACTTGTGGGCACACCATGAAACTAGCTCCCTGAAGTCGAAGACTTTGGGCATGCAACAAACATTTACTAAGATAGTTGCCAAAATTTTGTTATATTTCTTCTGTTCAGGAGTTAGACACTGAAACCATTGATATGTGGTTGACCAATGGAACTATTTATTTTGGGGTGCGAGAGAATTAATAGTATCTCCACAAAAAGGCTCTTTCCTCCTTCTAGTTGCCATATTTATTATTATTCCAATGCATTTTGATATACGTGACACTGAATTAAGGAGATCAAGTCGTTTAAAGGTTGAGTCCATGAATATCATTTACTAAAACATCCCTTCAACAAGTACAAATTTCCTTTGAAATACAGGAAACCATAAATGGAAGTTATTTTGAAAAGCTATTAGTTCATGGAAAAATGGGATAATTAATCCACACCAACCCTGGATCACCACCCTTTATCTCACGAATTGGAACTCCTAAATTGTCATAAAGGATCTGTAAAATGACGTGGATATTCCACTGGAACAGTTCGTCACAACAAATCTGATAAATAAAACTGAAATCTACCTATGAAGGTTAAATTCCTTTAGATTCTAGAATATTTAGTTACTAATTTTCTACTTCAGCATGAAACATATAAAATGTGGAAAATAGAGAACAGTAAAATACGATCACACACCATCCACAAAATAACAAAAATATTTTCTCTGGGAAACCCTTACGGGAGAAAACCCAACTAGAAGGTGAGGTTGCTCTGCTCTCTTTTTTTGGTATGGAAATAATTCAAGTACAAAGGAGAATGCACTCTCTATGGAGTTACTTGAGACATGTGGTCTGTTAGGCTACTACAAAACATTAATTGTAACAACCCTAGTTAAATATATGCATAGGGATGATTAATTATAATTAATTTGATAATCTGACTGTCCTAATATGTTAGTTAAACAATAATTATTTCTTAAATAATATTAACTAATTAATTATTATTAATTATTTGTCCATATCTGTCATTAATTAATTATTAATTGACTCATTAATTAATTGAGTAAAGAATTAAAGGGGGTTAATAATTTAATGTATTAAAGATTTACATATAGGGGGGGAAGAACCATTAAATATGGGGATAAGATATTAAATATAGGGATAAGATAATAAATATAAGGGGATAAGATAATAAATAAAGGGATAAGGAAATTAATGAAAGGGGGAGAGTCAATGAAGGGGGATATGACGGGGAAGAGTCCTACAGGGAAGGGATTTTTTTGGAAGGGGGAAGCATTTTGAGAGGAGGAAATATGTCTGTGGGAGATTTTTTGTGGAGATCTCAGGTGTGAGGAGTTTGGCTTTGGGGGTTTTTGGTGAATCAGAAGCAGGGGGCACCAGTTTGCTAGGGGTTTTGGGCACGGGGGCCAGGATATCCTTACGATATCCTAGAGCTAGGGAGCTGGACAGGCTGCTCCTAGCTGGCAGGGAGGAAAACTCGGTTTTGGGCAGTGTTTGACATAGTTTCAACTTCAGCATTGGACCAACGGAGCAACGAGATTTAGCATCAGAACCAGGTAATTTATTTATGAAATTGCTAAGTTAGGTGGATGAATATGTAATCTATTTCATGCTGTGGTTAACTTTAATTTTTTTTTGCTGAATATTACATGCTTTTATGATGATTAATGAAATATTAAGCATTGAAAGAAATTTATGTTTAAATTGTAATAAATTTATAATTTAATTTAGTATGGTCACTACATTAATGCCCTCTTCTATGCTCTCTAATTTCTCATTCCCACTTGTTTTTCTCTGTTATGAAACACAATACAAAAACATATAATGGAACCCCTTTTCCTCCTGGGGGCTTGGTATTTAACATAACCCAATAGTCATCTAGGGGTAGGGTTTTGACTTCCTCAACCCTCATTTGTGATAAAGGTTAATATGTCGTATTGGATGTCATCATGTGATCTTATAGGTTTAATGTGGTCTTATGGGATGTCATCATTTGAGTAGGTAGGTGAATGCCAAGACTTACATGGGAAAATGTTTTTTGAGAAATTTTAGAAAATATTTTTCTTTTTACACTATTTAAGGGAAGTTATACTAAAAGTTAATTGAGAATAAAATCTAGTTATATATATGGAATCAAGGTTAAATGTTATGAGAAATTATATAATTCCAATGTAGGAAATTTTAACAATGAATACAAAGGTTAATAGCTTTTTTGCTTATACTATTTATGTTTGTTTGTTTGTTTGTTTGTTTTTGAGTAAGACCTAAAACTACTTCTAATTGGTTAAGAGTTCTTCTTCTTTGAATTTAAAGGAAATGAACATGTTAATGGCCCAAAACACAAAGACATCTCACAAAAAATCCCTTCTTATGGACCACTAGCTAGTCATTTTAAGGAACTTGATTTTCCTTGAATAAAGATGAAAAGTAGGCCCACATTTTCCAATAACAATTGCTAATCAATTGTCTTCACATAAAATTTATGTTTTTATAAAATATTGGAAAATGATTTTATTTTACATTGGAATTTAATATTTTAACAAACCATTGGAAGATGATGGTTTAATCACTCTTTATGATATTTTTTTAAAAAATAGATAAAGTTTGATTTTTATAAAATATTAGAAAAATATTTTGTTTGGCACTATTTTATGATGAAATATTGGAAAAGGATTGTCTTCACTAGAATTTTTCTTTTCATGAATGGAAAAATTGGAAAGGATTGCTTTGGGCACTATTTTATGGGAGTTATAATACTAGTATATTTTTTTATGTAAGTAAAAAAGAGTGTGAGTTTGAGTTTAAGTATTTATTTAATTTTGATATAAGTTTTTAAAATAATAATAATAATAATAATAATAATAATAATAAAATATTTAAATATTAAATAATTATAGTAATTATATAAGTAAGTAAATATATTTTTTATTGATTATAATTTCAAAATATTTGTTATCATATTGAATTTCATAAATTTTTAATTTTTCAAAATTATGATAATTTAGGAACAACTTTTACAATAAATAAATAAAATTTTAAAGTAAACTAAGTAATTCCTTACTTTTTTTAACGATTAAGAAACCAAATTTCTTTACAATAGAGAAACAAAATTTTAAAACAAACTAAATACTTCATTACCTTTTTTAAGATTCAAGAAACCAAATTTAGTTTAAGTGGACATTAACCACCATCATCATCATACATCAATTTACATAAATCCATTTCAATATCCAACTTATTCAACATGAAAAAAAAATCTATATCTTTTTAAGAAAATACTTCATTTAACTAACTACAATTACAATCTATAAATATTTTTATAATTTTAACTTGATTAATACTACTTTTTAATTATATTGAAGTTATACAACAAGGACATCCTAACTATGAATTGGAATTTCATTTCTCATTAATACTTCATTGTTTTTAATTATCACTAACATAAATCAAAATTAATTAAATGTTTTGATTAAAGTTAACCTAGATGCATCTTCAAGTTAATTTATTTTTAAATTAAATTTTATAATACACAAAAATTTATTAATTTAAAATTTTGAAAAATATTTAATATTTAATAATATAAATTATTTTTAATTTTTTTTGTTTGTTAAAAATGTTGTTAACATTTCAATCATTAGTTAAAAAATCATAACCCATCAAAATCAATTTTTAACATAGTTGAATTTTTGAGTGTCTTTGCAAACTAAACACACTAAAAATATTGAACTCATATAGCTTAACAAAAAAAAATCACACCTAACAAAAATTAAGTAATTTTTTAAAAAATAAAATTATTATTATTCTACATATATTATTTTTTAGATTGGGATAGAAACATTTATTTCAATTTTTAATAAAATATTATTAAATTTATTAAAAAAAATCCATCAATACCAAATTAGAGTACTCTATTAAACCCTAAAGGATACAAAACTTACTTGACTTTATTATGCTGCGAGAAGGGTGAAAACCTAACGCCGCTCGCTGGAACGAAGCATCCCAGGTAGAACGAATATGGCTGCTATTGACACAGCATCACGAATACAATCAAACAGTCTGGTGACTAGTCGCAATCTAATCGGATATAAGCTAGTAAATCTCTATTCTCTGTAACTCCGTTTTGATATTGAAAGTTACATATTCCCATATTATCCGGTAAATCTCTATTCTCTGTAAATCTCTAGTAAATCTCTATTCTCTGTAACTCCGTATTGATAGTGAAAGTTACATATTGCCATCCCACTGGCCCCTGGGCCCTCATTGATGAGATCTTCATTGTTGAAATAATGACAATTATTATGAATGAAATAAATTTGTGCTGCTCTGTTTAGTTCAGCCTCCAATTCCTCCCGTACTCTACATTCAGACACACAGTGAAAGCGAGTTAATGGGCTTTGATTGTAGGTAGCAAATATCTGGCACAGTGACGCTGATAGAATACGATTACCGTATAACTATCCTGCTTGTTTTTTTCTTTCAGAATTTAGACAGTGCAGTCTATTGCATGTGCTTTTTCTGGTGCCACCGACAAAATGTTTCTCACAAGTTTCTCTGTTTTATGGATCTTTAGCTGCTTTAAACATTGGATTTTGCAACATAATATCTAGGGACTCCGTCGTTCTTCTTCCCTCGACCATCGATCGTAAATTGGATGCGCGGCCCTGTGCTTGCAAAACAAAACCAGTCATATTCACATATTCAATTGGTTTTTGTATTTAAGCCCGGGTGGCAAAATGTGTCATGTCCCAAAAAGTTAGTCGAGTGTAATTTTCAATCAAAATAAGTGGCAAACTGATATAACTATGTCACTTGAATTTATTGTGATGAGACGTGTTATTTTGTACATTTCAAGATGAGAATAGTCACCTTTCATTCCCTCACTACTACAAAAACTTGGTTTTTGCAATTCCAATAGATACTTCGGGTGAGACTTAATCTCCGCGTAGGTAATGTTGAAAGGGTTGGGTTCTAGTGGGTTCTGTTGATTAAAGATAACTCGAATCTAGGGTCTTACAACCGCACACAAAGCCAACAAATGATTTTGTTGTCGACTTCACAAGCAAGCTTCCACAGAAATTACATCCCACCTAGGATGGATAACACGCCACTAATCAAAGTACCAACAGATGGGAAATACCTGCTGGAAACATCACCAGTCCCACCTGGTGTATGCATTGAAGGATATATGCTCGGCAAGGTTGTTGGCCTCAAGTTCGTGGATCATGATATCACCAACGAG
>JASDQU010374677.1:15723-36080 GCA_032191745.1 Picea mariana
ATCAAGTTACTACTTCTGCAATAGAGCCGATCAAGGTCTGTAACGATATTCGTTCCCACATGTATATGTAAAAAAAATAATCAAGATACCAAAACCTCACATGCCACGACTGGAATGATAATTGACTATATAACCAAACAGTCGTTACTGAGAAAACTTCAAGGGCAATGTAACCATGCCATTGTAAAACAAAACACTCAAGATGGCTTAAAACATGAACCAAATAATCAACATGTCTGTCATCAACAACGGCCAATTTGCAATCAATAATGCGCGGTGTGTAACTGAGGAAACTTCATGATGCAACTATTTCATAACACACAACAACAATAAACCACAATAGAACTCAATAAATCATGTCAATCCATTGATTTATCCAATCGTGGTCGCCCAAGATGTGCACACTCGAGCTTACTCAACCGACAACAGAAGATGCAATATACTCGGTCCAATAATTTGTTTGCAAAAACCCCAAAATCATAACCAATGCAAGCCACCAACTGAAACATCAAAAGTGTGAATCTTAGTGACTATATACCAACTAAGAAATGCCACTGTGGTAGAGGAACAACCAACCAAACCATCCATGGTAGCTTATACATAACCAGGCACCCAATCGACACAGGGTAGAGGCCCTTCCATTTAAAAAAACGTTGAATTACTTAGCATAAGGAGGGTGAATGTGAGCTTAAGTAGCAATGTAAGGTTTATGCTAATATCGGAGAGGCATTGATGGGTAAACATAACAACATGATGGCTATATGACTCACGGGTGAGCCTGTACCCAAGGTAACATACCAAAATAACTGGAAACCACTTGAAAGGTATGAAAGTTTCCCTATGCAACCAGAGCCTGGAGGGTTAAGGGTTGGCAGAGTAGCTTTTCACAGGAGGAACAGGGCTAATTTTAGTGAGACTTCGAGGCTGAAGGCATATGCCCGATGGGTTGTGGTGCTTGCGGACGGGAGACAATCCCTTTGCAATACCAAAATAAGAAAACAAGGCTCTTAACTTAACCCAATAACCGCAAAGACAATCACCATGCTATGATTTTAAACAAAACCCTTCGACCAACACGCAGTGGAAATAAAGAACTATTTCCCAGGAAGACTAACATTCCAATGAACTTAAACTCAACCATCTATTTTTCATTTGAATCCAAAATTCCACACAGTTGCAACACTCAGGACAACACAAACCCACACAAATGAGCCAGAATCATTTCATAACTAGAGTGACATCAAGAATGGCCAAAAGAGACATACCTATTAATCGAAATCCTTAAGACGAGAATTGGTTGAGAGGTTTCACCCTGCTAGAAATATGGAGCGTGAAGACAATGGCAAGATCAAACATCATTCTGACTAGGGTGGCAGCCAACGGGAAGAGTAAAGGTGACGTGCAGTAAATGCACTTCGCCTACACCCATCTCGCATTTACTCCACAGTACATGCCAACGAGCCTCACATTAATCACCATTAATCAACCGAAGCATCGATAGTATCAATGCATTCAAACCATAACATAATCCAACCCCACATAGTAATCCAACCATTGCATTCACTTGCCAAATGCACCACCCCTGTTTATATTCCCACTATAACTCAAATACATCACTCAACCACTACACAAACCAAACAATCATATATAGCATCATCAACATTTAACCGAAACATAGCATAATCACCATAAAAACACAATCCATTCTTCCATGAACCACCAACGTTATAATGCATGTAATTCAGCCATCGATTCCATTAATCGATACATAACCACTGCATTTTTACCTTGCCAAAGTGCGCCACCAAAATTTTCACCATATGCATATATAAAAATGTAATTAAACACTTTTATAGTGTTTTCCTTGTAACTAGAGCTAACAATAGACAACAAATATTTATGCATGTGGTATTGCAGGACTAGGTTCCTTGTACTTGTTGTGATACCTTGCCTTCTTTAAAACTATCGTTAATGTAACTTTATTGATATGTTGTTAAGTAGGTGCAGTGGAACAGTCACCATTAATGAATAGTAGGCTATAGCCGCATGAAGGGATATCATCACAAAAACTCTACTCATATCAATAACAACAATATTCTCATCAACCATGTAAACCTTTGTAGCACAGCATCATAATATTGAAAATGGACAGATATGATCTTCAAAAACAAGGGGGCCCCACCTACTAGCATTATTTAGTCTTATATAATAATGGCTTTAGCAAAACTTTGCGGGAAAAACTATGTTCATGTCTTCAATCATCAACAAGTTTCTTACCAGTCCATACATCTTGTGGAGTCTTGTCATCCATCCCTGATGAGGGTGATCTATTGACCAGGTAACATGCAATACCCACTGCCTCTGCCCGAAATTCTTTCCCTAACTCGGAACCACTCATCATGCACCTTTCTTTTTCCATTAGAGTCTTGTCCGTCCTTTATACAACTCCATTATGCTAAGGTGTATATGGAGTAGTCTCCTGCCTTGTTATACGACACTTCTTACAGAATTATTCAAATTTATTCCCACAGAACTCTCTGCCATTATCTATCCTCAACACCTTAATTTTTTTCTCTATTTGATTCTCGACAAGAGCCTTAAACTCTTTAAACCAGTCAAAGACTTCAGATTTCTTCCTGAGGAAATATATCCAAGTATTCCTTGAGAATTCATCTATAAATGAGACATAGTACACATATTTTCCCAATGATGGAATTGACACAGGTCCAAACACATCACTATTAACTAGCTGTAAAATTCCTTCTGCCCTCATTACACCAGAGGGGAATCTTACCCGATTCTACTTCCCATATACACAATGTTCACAGAAATCAAAATCTAGAGAGCAATTAGAAGTACCTTCAACCATAGCTTTACCGTGTAGTAGTCGAAGACACTTCTCTCCGATATGCCCTAGTCTTTGATTCCATAGAATAACGTTTTATCCAAAGACTGTAGAAGTTATTTCTTCTTCAAATCCAATATTATGAACAATGTAACTATTACACACATCACTAATAGTTCTTCCTTGCAGCTTATACATAATTCCAAACTGAATTCCCTTCAGCAACACCATTGCTCCTCGAACCATCCTGCAGGTTTCCTTTTCAAATATTTTTTTTACCCCTGCATCATCCATTTTTCTTATAGAAATCAAATTTCTGGCCAAACCTAGGATGTGTAGAACACCAAGTAGTGTTCTAATCCTTCCATCTATGAGCCTCAACTTGAATTTTCCTCATTCTATGATTTTTTTTGTCGAGTCATCACCTAGAAAAACATTACCTCCATCATACCTTTCATATTCACAGAACCACTCCCTGTGGGGAGTCATATGAAAGGATGCACCTGAGTCAACCAACCATGCCTCATGATATGCATGTGTTCTTGAAGAATCCAATTACACATCCCCTCCTTATTCCTTGTAAATATTTTCTTTTGTAGAAGGAGCTTCTTCAAATCCCTTCTTTTTCTCAAGTTTGGATCTACACTACTTCTTGTAGTGCCCTTATTTTCCACATCTCCAACATACCTTTACAAAATTTCTGGAAGATTTATATCTACCCTTAGACTTAGATATCACACTTGAGGACTTAGATCTAATTCTTTCCTGGGAGCGTCCTCTTGCAAATAATTCATGTGTGCTCTATCCTTCCATGTTCTTCCATCTCATCTCCTCCAACGACAAGGATGAGACCACTTCATCAAACTTCAAGGCAGTTGTATTGCTACCTATGGCTACAACCAGACTATCCCACGAGTCTGGTAAAGAGAATAGTAAACTAATACACTTATCTTCATCTGAAATTTTAATATCAACAGATACTAATTGACTTACCACAGTATTGAAGGCATTCAAATGCTCTGCCACCAAGTCTCCATCTCTCATCCTCAAGTTATACAACTTCTTTCTCAGGAAAAGTTTATTTACTAGGTACATAGACTAATACAACTTCCCCAACTTATCCCATAAATCTTTGGTTGTAGCTTCCTCTGACACATTCAGTAATACTAAATCTGAGAGACAGAGTCAGATTGTTCTCTTCTCCTTTCAATCCAACTTTTTCAAGCCATATGTTGGAGTTCCTGTAGGTGCAGTACCTAGATCCACCACGATATACTAATCTTTATCCACTAACAGATATTCCATCTTGAGCTTCCACATCTCAAAACTTTTCCCATTAAACTTCTCGATCTCCATTTTCGAACTGCTCGCCATTTCTTTTCACCTGAAAAATCAATACCACATATCTCCCACTGTAACAAGGATTATCACAGTCCTGAGCCAAACCCTTGACCACAAAGGCATCCCCCTGAATCCAACAAAGCTCTGATACCAAATGTAGATTTTAACCTTGTAGAATATTTTACTGCAAATATATTTTCAACAAAAGAATAGAAAAGATACAATGGAAAATACACACATTACACAAAGATTTTTCCCTTGGAAACCCAAACAAGGAAAACCAGCATATTCTATATCCATTCATAGTGATACATTGTTTACAATAAAATATATATGTAGGATCCAACGACATCCAAAACCCTAACCCAATGACCTGATTACTCAACAACCCTAATTCCTTAACCAGAAATAGAAAACCATCGTAAAAAACCATGTGCCGAAAAACCGCCCAACAATGGACACGAAAATTGAGGCTACACGAAAAACAAAGAAAAAATGCGACAGGTTTCCCGAGGAAAAAAACAATTCTTGGGGGCGTTGCCCCTGAACCCCCACGCAGGGGGGCTATCGCCCCCCTCAAACCCCCTTGCATTCCTGGCGCAACATAGCAAACACTAGAACTAGTTGTGCAAAGAATATAACAAATACCCAACAATATTTTGGGTCAATATGAACAAAAATTTGAAGGATGCAATGAATGTAAACCAAATTTTATTTCCTCTTAGGTCTCAGTCATTGTCTTCACTCAATAAATAAAACCCTAAGTATTTGAATTCCTATCACAAAGTGAGACACTTGCTACTTGTGAGAGTAACCATATTTCTAATGTTTGTCACTCTTGAACATGTGCACCATGATCTTTGCCACAATATTATCACAAAAATCCTCAATTGTTCCAAATTCACTATCCCAATGTGAAGATTGGGAAAATTGACTTCACACAAATAATTCTTCCTCTAAATATAAACCATGAATATTCTTTATTGATTTTTTTTATTGCATTATTTATAGTTAGGGAAAATCCCAACGCAAACAACAAATGTGTGACATAGCTGGGGACACCTATCCCTATCACCTCAATAGATATCCCACTTGTTTTAGTGATGAACAAGACCAACACAAGGGAGGCTTCCTGGATGACCCTTAAGGGGTTGAATGGAACAAGCACGAGGGTGGAAAGAGGCCCCTATTTCGGTCACTTGAATAAGGTGGCTAAGGCTTCTTGAAAAGTAAGGCTTGGACTAGAAATGTTGAGGGCTTGAAGAACACCTACAAAAGAACACCTTATGACACAAAACCCAAAGCCAAATATTGTTGAATAAGCCATTAACCACTAATTACTTAGAAAACTATGATTTTTGTCCTAAAAACACGACAACAAGTAAGTTTATAACAGCAATGATAAAATCATAACATTTGCGTGAAAACATCGTCAAAAGTTGCAATAAATGATATGGAATGAAAGCTGCCAACTAGTAGATAAAGATCAATCCTTTAAGCATTAGTTTTGATGGTTAGATTGGCTGCTACACAAGTGTTATCAGCTATAAGTTAATTGTAACAGCTGCAATGTTTAACCATGTAAATCAGAAAGTGAGTAGCTCAAATTGAAGCTCTATAAAAGGACTTTTATGTTCAATTACTAAACAATGATTTTCATTGTTCAATTGTGAAACAAAGTAAGATGTAGCAGTGAAAGTAGCAGCCCTAATGGTTGTAGCTAACAAATTATAACAACAGCAAATTAAACTCAAAGTTTAACAACCATTTGATTACCAATCACTTGATTTTATCATGAAGTAAGAGAGTGAGAGAGAGAGAGAGAGAGATTGCTACGAAACTTTGTCACTTTACTACATCAATGAAGATTGGTGCCTTTAATGGGTTATGGAGTCACTTGCTTGAAGAGAGAGTTCAACAAAATAGAAAAGTGGAGAGGGATTTCGGCTAAACCCTTATAGCACCCAAAACGTCTACTTCTTTTAAATTGATTAGCTCACCAATCAAGGCTAAACTAGGGTTTTGGGTTTCTGGGGGTGTAAACCCTCTTACTCCCTAGAAATGAAAACCCGAGAAAAAAATTGTTTCAATGGTGTATACACTCCTACTTCTTGAAACAAACCTTTAGTGCTCTTATCTAGGTAAAGAAATATTGTGAGTTATGGAGGGTGTAAACACATTTACTCCTCCTAGCGTTTTTCCAACAAAATCAAGCAAATTACCATATGATTATAGAAAATCCAGTTATGAGACAAGAAATTGATGAGTAAAAACCTTACTCAACCAATAAATACCCCACAAGACTTCACCACAAGCTTCTAAGAAGATAGCACACTAGTAGAGATCACCAACAAGCAAGTAGCACCACATTTGCACAAGAAAATAGACATAGTGAATCATCCAAGAGGGCCTAAATTGTAGTCAAAAGAGTATTTTTAGTAGTGATGAGTTATGTCCAATTGAAAAATGAATTGCCTCTATTTATAGAGGAAAACCCAAGTCATATTTTTCCACATTTACAATTAAATCCTAAAATTTAGGTCTAAACCAAAGTTACAATGCTTAACTAGCAAATCAATTTTTCCCTTTTGCCCACATAGGTCACAAAATAGAAAAATAATGGCATGCAAACCCATAAAACTCTTCTCCAAGGTGGAATGTGTGAAGGTAATCCTCCAAAGGATATGACATCATACTACAAAATTGCCACGTCCTCCCCAAATCAAGTACAAATGTGGGGTCATAAGCCCACAAAACCACCAAGTGCAAAAAATACACCAAACAACCTCCTAAATGTGTGATGGCATGATGCATAAGAGGGACGTTTGGTCATGGGAAGGTGATGTCATCTCTTCTTCATGATTTTATCCTTGCTTATGTGCTAAATATTTCATCCAAGGTGCAATGCTCATCATCCTAATCCCCTAATATGTGGGGTGCAACATCCATCCAATGGGATCTCATGCCCCTATGAAGGTACAAGTTTCGTAGTCCCTTCATGAATGACTTTCACCGGACAAGGTCCTGCAAAGACAAGAAAATACACCCTCCAAGGGTCCACAAGTCATATGAATCATGCATGTTATCTCACAAGTTGTACATTGGGAAAATCTCGACCCAAACCACAATATGGTGACAACTAAGAGAACACCTACCCATTTTCACCTTAGATAGGTATTCCCATCACTTTAGAGGTGAAGTGATCACCTCAAGGGGGGAATGTTGGGTGACCCTAGGGGGGAATGATATGTAAATTGAGATGATGAGATGAATTCCCCTATAGGTCGTGTTTCTAAGTGGAGGATGGCTTTGACGGTACGTCTTGGAAGTGTTTTAAGGTTTTCAAGTCTTCGAGTACCTGCGGAAAGTGTTTGTACCTACCCAAGACACAAGAAAATCCAAGTGTACGAGTTATGTATTAAGTGGATGAACAAGTTAAGCTTGTTGTCCCTATTTTCAGTAGTCAACAAAAATATATATCGGCAAGAAAATCAATTACTTACTACATAAATAACCATCAAAATCATCAAGTATTTATTTGGCAATGAAGCATTAAACATGAAAACTAATTCCCAATACTTTAGCACAATATTTGATGGTGATTAGGGCTGCAAAAAAGATGTTTTCAGAGATTTTTATGAGAAGCCAAATTTCTATAGCAAATATTTTCTATAGTGTCAACTTTTACCCTAAGGAATTAGCCAAAACTTTTCCCAACAATAGGCAACATCAAGTATATTAACAATAGAAACTTTCCAACTATTTCCAATGGTAAAAGACTGAGAAATTAAGCTTGAAAAAGAGATTTTGCAGTAGCCCTAATGGTTGTAGCATAATTTTTTAACATTATCAAGATATCCTTGACCAATCAAAACACCCTAGTAGCTCAAGCAAGCGATTAAAGCAAAGAATTGATTCCACTTTGAACAAATTCAATATCTCGTAAAATCATGTATTTCAATGTAAGCAATTTATTTCTCCAATGCAATAAAAGATAAGTTCCTTTCCAAATGGATTGTGGATTCTTCTTTTATTAGGTTAGGACTACTAAATCTCAAGGGGTTTAATCCCTTTTCTCCCTTGATATAGCAACCCTATCAAGGTAAAGTCTAGGAGGGTGTAAACCCTTTTACTCCTCCTAGCAACCTTTGCAATAGCCTTTTCAACAAACAATAATGATAAAAATGGGTGGAGGTTTGTAAATCCTTATACTCCTCCATGTATCTATCCAATAACAAGCATGGAACAAGAATTAAACCTAACAAAGTCAATATTTTCCTTACCAATTCCAAGAAATTCCAAGACAGAACCCTAGTTACCAAGAAATTTTCATCACCAAAGGAAAGAGAAAGAGCCTCCAAGAGTATCCCACCACTTCTTTCCATAAGACAAGAGATAAATCATATCACAATGGAGAGAGAGAATGAATTTTCCCAATTAGTGTGAAAATTTTAGCCAAGTATCCTTCTCCACATGGGAGAGCTATGATTCAAATGAGATACACATGATCTCCATTTATAAAAAGTGTTCTAAACATAGTTTGTCCACAAAGTCAAGGTAAAACACAATATAAGGGGTCAACAACCCTTATCTTTCCACTTTACACAAAATAATACTTTTTAATTCATACTTTTTCACATAGAAGAAACCCTAAAACATGATGTCACCCTCTTTTTGGGAAACGTTTGGCACTTTTGGTCAAATCATGGAGCTGGAGAAAGGAATGTTAGGCCTACAAAGGCCAATGGTATTCAATTAATGTCTTTCTTCCATGATCCAAGGGTGCTTTCCTCCAAAACATGCCAAGTGTCCTCAACACCACCAAACCCTAGCCACAATATGATGTCAAGCCATCAAAGGTGACATTTTGGCCTCCTTAAGCAAGTCGTTTGGGTGGTAGGGGATAGGTGAGGCCCTCCATGATGTCTTCTATGCCTCCAAAGGAATGTCTTCATCATTTGGTATGTCGTCCCTTGGCATCCAACCTGTGGGATTCAAGCCACATGGAAGCCCAAGCTAGGCTTGTTCTTCCAAATCTACCCACCAACTAGGCCCTGCAAAGACAAATCGATACACCCTGCAAGGATCTCAATTCAAATGCATCATGATGAGTAAATAAAATCATTAAAAGATTCATCTAAGAAATTACATCCAAACCACCTCATCAAAATAAACCAATTCTCAAACACCTTATGTAATTTGTGAATTTTAGGTTTGGGAGGGTTGACAAAATGACCTATTGGGTGAATCGTACCTCAAGTGTAGGGGTGTTTCCCGAGGGGACCTCCTTCTAAGTCATGTATATGAGGTGTCATGGATAAGTGGAATACTTTTGGGCATGGGGTTCATGACATAAAATGGGTCGTAGTGTCTCATTTATGGGTGTGTTTGTAGAGGGTGTGTTGCACCTTTGTTTTCAAGCCCATTTATTGCCTTTTATTCTTTTAGGATGTTTCCAGGTTGAATCCAAGGTGGGGCTTCTTCCTAATCATGAAGAATCATGCCCACCTTGACTCTACCCTGGTCACATCATGCTTCTCCAAGTTGAAAACATGTGTGGGGCTTCTACCTAAGAAATAAAAATAGTTCCCACACATGATCCATCCTGGTTGGCATTTTGTTATTAATTATTCTTTTATGGGTCCCAATCAGTTTCTTATGAGAGGCATCTCATTGTCCTTGGGATCCCTGGGAAAGCATATAGAAGGTTAATTATTGGATTTTATATTTTTCTAGTTACAAGCCTCTAGGCCTTCATCCCCTTCTTCCCATGAAATCAGGGACAACCCCTTCTTGGGTCAGTACACCCAAAAAATCTCAAAACGTCAGGAAATGAGGGGATGAAGTGTGGAAAGTGACAAGTATGGTTGGGAGTGGCATGATGAATCGTCAAAAGGACCCCCTAGTAGCATCCCTATCCCTAAGGGTGACCCACTTACTACGGTGCAATGTCAACCACCAAAGTGAAATGGGGCAAAGAGCATAATATCCAAGCAAACGTCACATAATCAAAAGAGGTAATAGATGCAACAAACTCAAATTCCTCAAATATTGAAATGAAACTCACCATAATACATGACTTGTACCTCATAGAGAAATATCCAATGTCTCTGGATACCAGCTAGTGTGGTGGATATCGTTGTGACGAACCTGGAGCTGTGGTGGTGAGGTGGGTCTCTGTCTATGCAAGTGGACATTGTTTTTCAATTTTTCTCTTGGTACTCCATGTTTGCAACCTAAGGGCCTTGGGACATCATCTCCTTAGTTATCCCCAAGAGTTGGGGATAACATATGGCTCCTACTTGGGGACACGTCCTCATTGTAGAGTGCATGAGACCCGTAGCATCTCCTGGTGGAACTGTGCCTACACTGAAACATAAAACTATAAAATATATGGTGGTTCTATCGCCCCTCATCCATATATATCAAAATAAAAAATGAAATCTAATCTAGAAAAGAAAATTTTAGCATTTTTTCAAAAATTTATAAACTAAACATGAAATCAATATGCAAATACAAGAAATAAGGATGACCTACCTACTTACCTAGGGCCTTGGGGCCCTAAAGATCAAGTAATAGGTGATGTCAAGTTAATTCATACAACCAGTGAAACCAGTTGATCATCTCATCAAAGTATCTCCCCATGTGCATAATTATGTAAAACAACAAAGACAAGTTAAGCACGTAATGATCATGAGCACAAATAGATATATAATAAATCATGAAGTGAAATGAATGGATATGCGTGGGAGGGAGGAAATCCTACTGGAAATAGAAACCATCAGCCTGATCATCTTTCCTGAAAGTGTAGCCACAAGCCTGATCAATCCATGTCTAAAAAGGGATACCATATGTAGACGATGACTCGTCTTCATATTTACCTAGAAACTAATTGCTTCCTGAAGGCTGAGAAAGAAAAATATATCCCAAGAAAACCTTATGATTCCTTAGAGAAGAGGAAACTAGATAAGGGAGGACCTTAGGTCCTAAGAAGGATTATTTTCCCACATCCAAAACATGTTGCTTATTTATCTGTAAATCCTTCTGAAGGGCCCCAAGATGAAAACATTGTTGCTCTGTGGTATGATCCTTTGACTTCTCTAGAATGGCCACACACTGGTATCGATCTAAATCTAATGATGAAGGTAGTTGAAAGTCCTCATAGAACAAGCCTGCATCCCCAAAATGATCTACATCACAGCTCCCATGGGATGACTGAAAATCACCCTAAAAATGTTGTGATAGGTCATCCTTGAATGGGTGGAACAAATCTATAACCATGTCATCATAAAGCTGCCAAACATATGAATCATATACACATGAATACCAGTTCTCTAAAGGTGAAAACTCAACCCCATTTGCTTGAGAGTTACCCTCAATGTCACAAATGGGGTCTCTATCAAAAATGAAATGACAAAAATATCATGTGTGTCTCCTAGTTTGTATGAAAGTGTCTATGTGATCATCAACCATATCCAAGGTTTATTTCATATGACCATCAGAGTGACCAATATTACCATCTATTTGTCTTTGTCTCCAGGAAAGGTAGAGGATAGGGCGGCATCAACTAGATCTTTAATTTCTTCATCATTGAGACTAATTGCTTCTTCAACTTCATGCACAGGAGGAGAGTAAGGCTGGACAACCTTACCTTCATCAAGAGGGAGAAAAGACAATGATGTCTCAACATGTTGTGATTTGTCATAATTCTTCTTTCTTCTTATTTACATGCCCTCCATCGCCTCTTCATTGCAAGGGGATTGATCCTTCATACAAAATGCTTTGTTTTCTTCCTTTCAAAAGGAATTTTCGCATCCAAGGGATCCTCTAATACTTCTTCACTTCCAAAATCATGGAATAAAGTATCATCAATATCTTCAAAAAGGTCACAATTCATCATGTTCTCTTCTTGATGTGCAGGAGAAGAAGAGGCTTGGACGTCTTCATCAAGTGGAAGGGCAGATATAAGCACTTCATCTTCATCAAATGTCTCGTTTGATTCTTCAACATGAGAAGCTTCATCGGGATATTCTTCAATATTTTCTTCATACTCATCTATAGGAAAACCTTCTCTACAAAGAGTGTCTTTGAGCTCTTGGAAAGTATCTTGCAAATTCTGGATAGTTGGTAGATAATTCCTGAGAAATTTTTCAATGAGATTTGTAGAAGATGGGATACATCTTGGATTTAATGAGTGTGCAAGACAAATCCTTTGATTTGTTTCCACTGAAGATACAAAAATTTTCATCAACACATCTTCATGTAGCACATTTAACCTTGAAGCATACTTCATATAATTCCTGACATGGGTGACTGTTAGAGCTCGATCACCATTAAATTTAGGGAAATTTTCCCTCCACTCTGTAGAGCAATGATTTGGATATTCAGGGATATTCTGAACATAAAGAGAAGGGTACACCTTATGGAATTCCCATGGTAAGTCCCATGAGGCCATGGTTCCATTACTTGGGGTAATACCTCAATGGAGTTTCCAGATGAAATCAAGGCTCATCAAAGGATGTAAATGGTAGTCAAAGAAAGGTGGGTTCTTGGAAAGTGGAGTCGCCAGATGAAATTCAAGAAGAGCTAATCAAGGGTGGAAGGGGAACGTCCTTCAGGTGGATTCGTCAGGAGAACTAGGGGAAGAATTTGGGATATCTTTCCAAAGTTTCGTTAGGGTTCAGAAGAGGATTAAAAATCCTCCCTGGCAACAACACCAAAATGTTATTGCACAAGTTGTAGGTTTAGAAAATCCCGAACCAAACCACAATATGGAAAAAACTAAGAGAAAACCTACCCACTATCACCTTAGATAGGTATTCTCGTCACTTTAGAGGTGAATTGATCACCTCAAGGGGGGAATCTTAGGTGATTCTAGGGGGAAATGATACGGAAAGTAATATGATGGCTTTGATGGAACCTCTTGGAAGTGTTTTAAGGTTTCCAAGTCTTTGAGTACCTGTGAAAAGTGTCTGTACATGCCTGAGACACAATAAAATCCAATTGTACGAGCTATATGTTAGGTGGAAGAGCAAGTTAATATTTCTATCTCTATTTCCAGTAGTCAAAAAAAATATATATCGGCAAGAAAATCAATTACTTACTGCAGAAATAACCATAAAAAGTATCAAGTATTTATTGGGAAATGAATCACTAAACATGTAGACTCATTCCCAATACTTTAGCACAATCTTTGATGGTGAATTAGGGCAGAAAAAAAGATGTTTTAAGATATTTTTCAGAGCAGCCAAGTGGCTGTAGAAAAAAATTTCTACGGCATCAACTTTCAGCCCAAGGAATTAACCGGAAAAATTCCCAACAATAGATAACATCAAGTAGATTAACAATAGCAACTTTCCAACTATTTCCAATGGTAAAAGAATGAGAAATTAATCTTGAAAAAGAGAGTTTGCAGCAGCCCTAATGGCTGTAGAAAAAGTTTGTAACAGCAGCAAGATATCCTTGACCAATCAAAATTCCCTAGTGGCTCAAGCAAGCGATTAAGCCAAAGAATTGATTCCACTTTGAACAAATTCAATATCTCATAAAAACATTATTTCAATGCGAGAAATTTGTTTCTCCAATGCAATAAAATATTAGTGCCTTGCAAATGGGTTTTAGAGTCTTCTTGTATTAGTTTAAGAATACTAAATCTTAAGGGGTGTAATCCCTTTTACTCCCTTGAGATAGCAATCCTAACAAGGTAAAGTCTAGGAGAGTGTAAACACTTTTACTCCTCCTAGCAACCTTTGCAATAGCCTTTTCAACAAACAATAATGAACAAAATGGGTGGAGGTTGTAAATCCTTATACTCCTCCAAGAATCTATCCAATAACAAGCATGGAACAAGAAAGAAACCTAACAAAGTGCATATTTTCCTTACCAATTCCAAGAAATTCCAAGACAAAACCCTAGTTACCAAGCAATTTTCATCACCAAAGCAAAGAGAAAGAGCCTCCAAGAGTAAAAAACCACTTCCTTCCATAAGACAAGAGATAAACCATGTCATAATGGAGAGAGAGAATGAATTTTCCCAAGTAGTGTGAAAATTTCAGCCAAGTATCCTTCTCCATATGGGAGAGCTATGATTCAAATGAGATTCACATGATCTCTATTTATACAAAATGTTCTAAACATAGTTTGTCCAAAACAATGGGTAAAACATAAGATAAGGGGTCAACAATCCCTATCTTTCCCCTTTACACAAAATAATACTTTTTAATTCATACTTTTACACATAGAATAAATAATAAAACATGACGTCACCCTCTTTTTGGGAAACATTTGGCACTTTTGGTCAAATAGTTGAGTTGGAGAAGGGAATGTTAGGCCTCCATAGGCCAATGGTCTTCAATCAATTCCTTTATTCCATGATCCAAGGGTTCTTTCCTCCAAAATGTGCCAAGTTTCCTCAACACCACCAAACCCTATCCCTAATATGATGTCAAGCCCTCAAAGGTGACATTTTGGCCTCCTTATGCTAGTCGTTTGGGTGGTAGGGGCTAGGGGAGGTCCTCCATTATGTATTCTATGCCTCCAAAGGAATGTATTCATCATTTGGCATGTGGGCCCTTGGCATCCAACCTGTGGGATTCAATCCCCATGGAAGCCCAAGCTAGGATTGTTCTTCCAAATATGTCCACTAGCTAGGTCTTGCAAAGACAAATGGAGATTCCCTCCAAGAATCTCAAGTAAAATTACTCATTATGAGTAAACAAAATCAATAAAGGAGCCATATAAGCAAGTACATACAAACCACCTCATCAAAATAAACCAATGCTCAAAGACCCTATGCAATTTTCCAAGTTCAGGTATGGGAGGGTTGACAAAACGATCTATTGGGTGAATCGTACCTCAAGTTTAGGGTTGTTTCCCGAGGGGACCTCCTTCTAAGTCATGTATATGAGGTTTCATGGATGAAGGGAAGACTTTTTGGCATGGGGTTCATGAAATACAGGGGGTCGTAGTGTCTCATTTATGGGTGCCTTTGTAGAGGTTGTGTTTCACCTTCATTTTCAATGCAACCTTTTTCCAAGCCCATGTATTGTCTTTTATTCTTTTAGGATGTTTCTAGGTTGAATCCAAGGTGGGGATTCTACCTAAGCATGAAACGTTGTGACCACCTTGACTCCACCCTGGTCACATCATGCTTCTCCAAGTTGAAAACATCTGTGGGGCTTCTACCTAAGCAATAAAAACAGTGCCCACACATGCTCCATCGTTGTTGGAATTTTGTTATTAATTATTCTTTTACAAGTCCCATCTATTTCTTATGAGAGACATTTCATTGTCCTCAGGATCCCTGGGTGAGCATCTAGAATTTTAATGATTGGATTTTAACTTTTTCCAGCTACAAGCTTCTCGGCCTTCAGCCTCTTCTTCCCATGAAATGAGGGACAACCCCTTCATGGGTCAGTACACCCGAAAATCCCAAATGGTGAGGAAATGAGGGGATGAAGTGTGGAAAGTGAAAATTATTTTCAAGAGTGGCATGATGACTCGTCAAAAGGACCTCCCAATAGCATCCCTATACCTAAGGGTGAACCACTTACTAGGGCGCAATTTCAACCATCAAGATAAAATAGGGTGAAGAGCATAATGTCCAAGCAAACGTCACATAATCAAAAGCAGTAATAGATAAAACAAACTCAAATTCTTCAAATATTGAAATGGCACTCACCATAATACCTTACTTATACCTCATGGAGCAAGACCCAATGTCTTCTGGAGGCCATTTGATGTGGTGGATACCGTCGTGACGAACCTGGAGCTGTGGTGGCGAGGTGGATCTCTGTCTATGCAAGTGGACATTGTTGGTCAAGCTATCTCTTGGTACTCCATGTCTGCAAACTGAGGGCCTCAAGACATGATCTCCTTAGTTATCCCCAAGAGTTGGGGATAAAAATTCCAATTAATCCACATTTAATAAAAGAACCGCCCAAACAAGTGCATTAAATCCCCTCTTTTCAAATTAAACAAATGCTCAAAGACCTTATAAACTTTCCCAAATTTAGGTATGGGAGGTGTGTCATGGTGCCCTATTTGGTAGGCCAATCCCAAAGTCAAGAGATGTTTCCTAAGAAGAACCTCTCTAGATCATGCAATGAATATGAGGTGGATGTGGAAAGAATCTTGGGCATGGGGTTCTTGACATATCAAGGGCTCATATTGTGTCATTTATGGGTTCCTTTGTGGAGGGTGTATCGCATCCCTTGTTTTGCAATGCAACATTTTTCCAAGTCCTTTATTTGCCTTTCTCTTGTTTTTATGATCAGAACATTGAGTGCTATGTGAAATGGAAAGAAAAATACCATAGCAACACCACTTGAAGTTATAACACATTGAGTGTTATGTGCATTGGAAATTAAAGAACACCTCAATGCATTCCTCCATCAAGCGGGATACTTTTTATTTATTTTCTTTTTAAAAGTTCCTTTATTTTTTATAGAGAAGTTATTTATGGCTCTTAGGACCTTAGGGTGAGCATCTAAAAGGATAGATTATGTCTTTTGATTTTTACAGTGCTAGCTACAACACTTCTAGGCTTTAGCTCCTTCTTCCTGTGAAATGAGGTACAGACCCTTATTGGGGTCAATGAACCAAAAAAACCCAAAATATGAGGAGGCATAAGGAAATAAGTGTGTAAAGTGGTAAGCATAAGTAGGAATGGTATGACGACCCTTCAAGGATACCCCGCAGTAGCAACCCTTTTCTCGAGGGTGACCAACTTACTAAGATACCATGCCAAGAAAAATATATGATTTCCAAGAAAATGTTCCATAATCAAGACATGACTCTTTTCAACATGCTCAAATGATTCAAATATTAAAGTGACAGTTACCATGAGAATAGACTTGTTACCTCATGAAGAAAGATGTATTGTCTTCCGTGGACCAAGATGGTGTGTTGGATGTCGCTATGTTGTTGACAATGAGCGGTGATGTGTGGTGGAGAGAAGGGGATATATCTACTGAATGTGGTCTATGTTGGTCAATCTGGCTCTCGACACTCCATATCTACTACCTGCAGGCCTCGAGAGATCATCTCCTTAGTTACCCCTGGGCTGGGGGGGTAACATCTGGCTCCTACATGGGGACATGTGTTGAACCTAGAGTACATGAGAACCTCAACATATCCTAGTATGACATGTTCCTACACACACTTATACAAACATTAGAGCATCGGAGGATGGTGAACTCACCCCTTTATTCATATAATAAAAACTTCAAAAAAATTCAAAATTGAAAACTATAATATTTCTTAAAAAGAGAATTTTTTTTTTGCGTTTTTCAAAAACTTCTAACTAACATGTAATCGTGAACACTCAACTCAAACAAATGTATCACAACAACTATGCATGAATGCAAGAAAAGAAATATGTAAATCAAATATATGTGTGCAAATCTAGGCAAATTCAACTACACTATCATGACATGAATATGCAACTATGATACAAATGCAAATGATCTACCTATTTACCTAGGGCCCGAGGGCCATAGAAATCAGGTCACATTTATGTAGGGTCGAAGGATAGACCCATCAACTGGTAATGTCATATTCCTCCCATCCATGGATGATAAATAATAAGTATCCCTTTCATACTTATTCCTAATAATGTAAGGACCAAGCCATAGAATCTCACGTTTCTTGTCATACTTTGGCTTTCCCTTTGTTTTATCCCACATGAGTGCAAGGCTTCCTTCATCAAATTCAACATACAGTAGATCTTCAATGTAAGTTTTTGTGGGAGGATCTTCTTCGACCATACATTTGATAGCTTGTTCTCAATCATGATCCCTCTTTCCATCATCCTTATTAAGTATCTTGATGTATCCTAGGTCCTTTCCCTAGTATTTCACAAGTTTCTCCTTATACTTATCTGTCTTTGGAAAAATTGTATCAATACAGTATTCTCCTACAAATGGTAAATCCCTAGGATCATAATCAATGACCTAAGGTGTCACATCATATTCATAATAACTCCAATAGTCTAGGCTATTCGAATCAATTACATGATTCTTGGAAACTGGTTGACTATATAGAATCTCAAATGTCCCATCCCCCATAGGGATATGTGCATGATTCAAGTCCATACTGAGAAAATCACCAAGGGTAGCATACCATCTTCTTGACAGGACCATGCCCCAAGCATATAGTACATCAATCGCAACCACATTCATATTGATTTCGATGGGGGGGAACAATTGTAAGTAAACCTTAAAATCCTCTATGAGACCATAAACCTTCACTTTCTTTGAATCGATACCACAAATGTTTCCATAAGGATGGGTTGTTTTCAAACCAAGTTGTTTCATGACCTTTAGTGGCATTACATTTTTTGGAGCCCTGAAATCCAGCATATAATTGTTTAGAAGAAAACCATTTATGCCTAAAGAGAGGTAAAAAAGGGGGTTGTCTTCTCTCTGGTTTCCATGATACATAGTATTTTAAAATTATTGGAGGGTCCCCTACTTCATTTTGTATTATTAAAGTCTTCAAGACTTCTTTCCTTATAGAAGGAATCTTGCACATCTCGACCATGGGCACCACCATGTTCATTTTTGCAATCATATTAGGTACATCGATATTTAGGCAAAGATCTTCATTTGTTGGCGTGGGATGCGGTAGTAGGTCATGAACGGGAGGTGGAGGCACCACCTATTTTGTTGGAGAAGGTGAAGTTGGTACTTTATTTCTCCTGGAGCATGTAAAAAAAAAACAATCCTCAACCTCTCTTTTAAAGCTTCATCCATTTGGTTCAATATTTCCAACCGAGCTCATCTAACTACCCCTTCCTAAATTCATCAATTTGTTCTTCTGTAATGTCAATGTATTCATCATCCTCGAGTGTGTAAGTTGTATCGATGAAGTTAAACTAATATGTAGAGCATGGATCTTCTTCTTTTCTCTGTCTCAAACATTCATGTTCCCAATGAGGTTCTTTACAAAGAAAACACCATGATGATCCTTACATGTTAACCATCCCAATGGAATTCAAGGCGTCAAGTGATCTTGTTTCTTTTTGTGGCTTCAGCTTCCAACTTTTTTTTTCCCTTTGTTGTCTGATAAACTGAGGCCTTGGAGTAGAATTTTTCCTCTCTAAATTCGTCAACCTGCTCATGATTTGGTTTTGGCGCTAGATAAACTAGGAATTCATTTGATCAAACTTTTGAGACAAAAGTGTGATTGGGTCCTATACATTGTTGGTCGATTTCTTCATCTTATCTTATGCTCTGGCATGAGGTAACTGAAAAGGGTCGATCTTTCAGATAATAATATGTTATTCAATCTTAACAGTATACACTTTTTCCTTTTCTAAATTTCCAGGTATATTTTCCTTCAGAATAAAACCAAACTGTCCTTCAAAGGCATTTAAATAAAGAAGGAAAACGGTTGCTTCAAGTGGGCACAAGTCCTTTGGGATCTGGCTGAACAAGTTATCAAATATAGCATCGAATTCCTTCACTGTTTCATTCTCTTTATTTTTAATTTGGTTGAATTGCATCAATAGCATTCCACTATCCTTCTTCGTTGTGCATATCTTTTTGAACAAATTTGTGAAAGCCTGATATGAATGCAAGTGATCGTCAGGTAAGATTTTGAACCACTTCTTAGTGTCTTCATTGAGAGAGGAAGCTAGTAACTTGATCGCAACAACTTCATGTTCGATAGCGTTATCTTCCATAGCCACACCAATAGTGTCAAAATGTCTTATGTTGTAACAACATTGTTTCTAGTGAATTTGGGAAACCACTTGTGATATTATTTCGGCATGTTATTGGGGTAGCCAGTGATATTGGTCATATTCAATGGATTTTAAACGTTTTTATCCCAAGGATAATCCATTGGAGAGAAAGGAAGGATCCCCTTAAATAATGTCTTGAAAACAAGTGGATTATGAGGAGGCCTTCGTTGATAAACTTTGGAAGGTTGGACCTTCCCTTGGGAATTGTCTTTTCGAAAGATAGGTTTTCAGGTTGTGGAGTCACCAAATGAACTTTATGAAAGTTCCATCAAAGGTGAAAAGGGAACTTCCCTCAAATGGAGTTTCCAGGTAAGCTAGAGGTATAGGATTTTGGATAGACTTGCCAAATGTCGTTAAGGAAGCAGAAAGGATTCAAAATCCTCCCTGGCAATGGCACCAAAAAATTTTATCACATGATTTGTAGTT
>JASDQU010374677.1:36180-57628 GCA_032191745.1 Picea mariana
GTTGGGTTTCCTCTTGAAAAATCTGTGTCTCATACTTGTGAATGAATGCTGTGTGTGATTGTTGTTCTTTATGCTATCTGCTTTATGTTTATAACTCTGGATTACACAGTAAAGACTCACTGCCACTAAGATTAATGATTCAAAGTTAAAAAGTGAGAAATGGTTAATAATCTAACCTAACTGATTCACCTAAGATTATTGACTTGATTTACTTATCATGATGCATTTGAATTGATATCCTTGAAGGGTGTATTCATTGTGGACAGATTTGGAAGAACAAGACTAGCTTAGGATTCCTTGGGGCTTGAAGCCCACAAGTTGGATACCATGGCCCACACACTAGACGATGATGGAAGCCTTTGGAGGCCATACATATACATTGTAGGAGCTCACTTTTTCCCCTACTAGCCCAATGTTTTTCCTTTGGAGATAAAAATGTCATATTTGGAAGGCTTGACATCTTATGGGGCTAAGGTTTGGGCTGGTGGTGTTGATTGACTTGACACTTAGCACGTTATGATGGAAGAAGGCATGGATTGAAGGAGGAAACCATAGCGCATGAGAGAGAATCCCTAGAAGGCCCATTGACTTCCATCTTATACTCTAATGACTTGCAAAAAGGTGCCAAAACGTAACCCTTTAGAGGGATGACATCACACTAGGGTTTTCTTTTGTGCATTTTTTGAATTAAAGTCAAATTAATTTTTTAAAGGTGAAAAGTAAGGGTTGTTGACCAATTACTTTTTGGCTTACCCTAAAATTAAGTGGGCAAATGCTTTTAGGAGGATTTGTATAAATAGAGAACAAACTCTTGTCATTTTATCATAACTCTCCCATCTTGGAGAGGATCCTTGGCTGAAATTTGTGCCCCTTTTGGGTAATTTTCTCTATCTCTCTTTGCTACTTTCCCATGTGATGGTTTTCCTTTGCTATTGGATGGATAAGTAAGGAGTTATCTTTGTTGGATACTATTTCTTTCTTTTATGGTGAATTTTATTGGTTAAAAGGAGTTTATTTTGTTAATGCTTGGACTAGGTAAGGAATATCTCTTGTTATTGCTTATTTTCTTGGTCACAAGGTTAATTTTATAATATTTTGGGGAGTATAAGGTAATACAACCCAACTAATCCCATCATAATTGTCTTGGAATATTTTTTTGCAAAAAGGAATACTAGGAGGAGTAAAAGGGTTTACACCCTCCTAGGGTTTTCCTTAGTTAGTTTTTCTTGTAGTGGGGAGTAAAAGGGATTACACCCCCAAGGAAGTAGCACAACTAGCTCTTTCATTTTTAAAACTACATAACCCAATAGTTAAAGGAACTAATCTCTTGCATTGGAGAAATAAAATCATTCCATTGGGATACGTAGAATTACGAGATATTGAAATTGTTTAAGTTGGAATCTTTTATGCATGCTAAAAGCCTGTCAAGGCCACTAGGGCATCTTGTTTCTCCAGGGATTTATTTCTGTTGAAATTTATTTAAGCTACAGCCATTAGGGCTTCGACAAATCACTTCATACTTTCTAAATTTGATTATGTTTTAACCGCGTATTTTGATAGAAAGCTGTCAAGTTAATCTACTAGTTATTATACTTCTTTTGGGTGGTTTACTTGTAAGTTTCGGTGGTTGGAATTTTTTGTAGTAAAACTTGTTTGCTATAGACATAAGTCTAGAGAAATATATCTTCAATACTTACAGCAAATAGCCTTTAAATGTTGCTAAAGTCTTGTGTTATCATACTTGAGTTTTACTAGTAATTCCTAGTTAGTCTCTTGCATATTTACTTAGACTTTTAGTGACTTGTTTGGTAGTTATTACATTTATTTCATTGTTGATTTATATCTTTATATATTGTTGATATTTAGGACAGAAAACTTCACTTTATTTTTCATTGGATTGTTGAGCTTGTATCTCATCTTTTCTTGTGTCTCGGGCAGGTACAATCATCTTCTGCAACTACTCGAGCTCTTGGAAACCATTGATCACTTCTAAGACCCCTTTCCAAGCCATATTCCACTTAGTAACTTGAATTATAGTGGAATCACTTCCATAGCCTCACTTTCCATCTCATAACCCCTAGTGTCACCCGTGATCTCCCCCTTGTGTTGGATTTTTCCTTCACTAAAGTGAGGGGAGGGTTTATCTGAGGTGACAGTGGGTAAACTCTCCCCTCCGTTATCTCCATATTGTGGATTTGGACAGGATTTTCCCAACCTACATTTTGTGCAATAAAATTTTGGCGTCGTTGCTAGGGAGGATTTTGAATCCTCTTACGTTCCCTAATGACACTTTGGCAAGATTCCTTCCTAAAGCCTTTACCCCTAGCTTACATGGAAACTCCACTTGAAGGATGTTCCCCTTCTAACCTTGATGACATTTCCATAAATTTGATCTGGAGAATACATTGAGGTATTGATCCAAGTGGATATCGGTGGCCACCCACCTATTCCAACTGGCTCAAAACAGTTTGTTGGCAATTTACTATTTTTAGCAAGGTTTCAGGTCCCAAAATTTTGGGGCCATTTTGAGGGCCTAAACGATGTTTTTTCACAATCGACCACCTCACCTCAATAAAATCCATAGTCTCTTATTTATCTTATGAAATGAATATCATCTTCAATACCTTTACAACAAGCTATCGTGTGCCCCAAATGGAGATCGTATGCCAAAGTTACGCCCCCGGGAAGTTGATACACCAAACTACCCAAAACGAGGTCCACAAAAATGTTGGCTTTTCATCTTCCAGGGTTAGGGTTTTGGATTTTCTTTATGTTAAAAAGGCCTCTGGAGCCTCATTGTAACCACCATCTTATTTTGAATGAGCGTTGCCATCACATCTCTTCTCATAGATAAGCTTCCACCATTCTAGTGAGTCTTTCACTCTGTATTTCTACAGTTTTGTTCATTTCACTCATTAATAGAAATTGTGTATTAATTTATCTCTTTGTTTATGGTTATATCTCTGATATATGTTTGTTATATTATTGGATATTTGATATATATTTTTACATTTCTTTATTATATCTCCGCTCATTTTGTATCGAAAATAATCTAGATCAGTGGTATCAGAGCAGGATTCTCTTGATCGTTTTTCAATGCATGTATCCGACAAGGTCCGAGTATAGCAAGTTGGGTCTCAATATTTCCTCTCATAAGGAAAATCACTCTTTCACACCCAAGAAACCCGCCATGGTGGAATAAAAGAAAAAATACAGAGTAGAAGATTCTATTAATCTGTTGCTTGAGCAAGCTCTCATGCGACAGAGGGAAGAAATGATGGAGAATTTTTCCCACATCCTTCAACACCTATCAATAACAGCAGGTGTATCTTCATCAAGTGGCCACTTTGGAGGAACCTCTCCTTTCAAGGTATAATTTAATTTTTATATTCCCGTATTTGAAGGTCAGATAGATGAGAATTCCCTAGAAAAATGGTTAAATATGTTAGAAGGTTATTTCTTTGTTCACAATTTTTCCGACAAGGAAAAGGTCACCTTCACACTCTTAAAGGATATCCCCCATGTCAAACATTGGTGGGAAAAAATCTGGGAGAAAAGTTCCATAGAGGAGTCTGGAATATATGGGGCCAAGCCTGCTTGTATTTGTTTTGTGGATGCAATCAAGGAACAATATTACACTATTGGTAACTATGACGACCAGTACATGAGATGGACCACATTTACCCAAGAGAGGGTCCAAACAGTGTCGGAGTTCAAAAATACTTTTCATGCCTTGTGCACCAAGTTGGGTATCAAATACTCCGAGTGGCATATGGTTCTAAAATACCATGGGGCTCTGCATAGGTACATCCAAGCCGAAATGGATTTCCTAGACATCTCATCACTAAGAGCTCCCTATTGATATGTTGTCAAAATAGAGAAAAATTTAGCCACCAAAACAAACGGGAGTTTTGTTCTGCAAATCTGCAATAACCAAATTATGGTAAATACGGCCCTAACAACCAGCCTCAAGAAAACCAATCCAAGCCACAGGAAAAGAAGGGTAACGGAAAGATGAACAAGGAAATTGGAAAATGGTGTGATTTCCACAAACTCCCTTGGCACAACACTGATGAATGTTGCTCAAAACAATCATTGGTGGCTGATATCAAAGAAAATGAGTCGAACCCTGATTCAGAATATGATTAAGAAAATAATGACAAAAGACAGATCATTGACACAGACCCCACTGCTATTGCCGCGACCAAAACAATTCAACTAGAAGAACTAGTAGATCCTGAAGAGGGGGAGCGCCTTTTTCATTCACAGTTGTGGGTGTAGGGGACCCCTCTACATTTTATTGTTGATAGTGGAAGTTTTTATCACATATTCTTGCAAGGGAATGTTTTTCCTTTGCATTTGTCCCTTGGGTGACAAAATGCGAAAGAAGGGGGCTTAAACACCCACCAATGTCTGTCATCCAAATTCTGGGTGCGTTGTGCTAAGGCACACACATATCAGAGGGGAGATAGCGCTCGCTAAACTCCAGTTTGAGAGTTCGGGGATCATAGACTCAGGAGTGGCTTACATCATTGCACCTGAAGCCCAAAGTCACAAAGCACTTGAGAGTGGGCCCAAGGTCACATCTGGAGGTCATGTGGAAAGGTTGGCACCCATCGTGAGGAGCCTCAGCTGTCGGATGGAAAGAAAGCCCAATCATTGATCCGAGTAGGGCGATTTCGTCAAATCGGGAGTTGGGGATTCTATTGTCAAGTGATATGAGGATTCACGAAGGGAGAAATCCCAGAGCGCCTGTGGAGATAAGAGTTGGGTCATGACCCAGTTTCGCATGCGGGTAAAGGTGCAGAGTTCACGTGAGCTACGACAGGGGCCGAAATGTCGATGTTGGTCGCAGCAAGAGGCCACCATGTTTTCTAGGTGCCAAGTCGAATTGGCCCCATCTTGATATAGATGTAGATAGTTAATGAAAGTGAGAGGCGATTTAAAAATCATCTCACCACATAAATGGAAAACATGCAGAGAGTGGATGTAAAGGCAGACTATCAATCTGAAGCTTCCTTATGGAAAATTTTTCCTGTAAAGCACATAGTTGTGCCTGGATTGCATGTGAAATGAGGAGGCCTGTACAATCTGACAGAGGAGGCACCGATTGAAAATGTTAATGCGATGGTTCGATCACACTTCTGGTGGTTGTAGCATTTCTGAATATATATAGGAAGTTTTAGTATTTTGATTAGGGTCGATGGTTGAGCCAAGCTCTCGTATTGTAATGTTTTAATGAAGCTCTGGTTCTTTGGTTATGTAACTTGATTTGAGACTTCTTGTTTTATGAAATTTATCTTCTATTTCCATCTTATTTTCATCTGATACTGAATGTTCATGATCGAAGGATTTGCATGGATTGTGGTGACTTTGTTGTAATGGATGTTTGATTGCAGTGCAGTTATAGCGTTTTTAGTTTCCTCAAACCTTGAATTCAAGAAGATCTTGTTTTCATATTTTTCCCCCTTAGGCTGTTGGAAGACATAATGTCCAGAGAATACCTTTACATCTCCTCCTCAATTTCTTCCTCCTACTCATCCTTACTACAACTTATTGGTTGAATTTGATCAAGACCTCACTTGCGTGTGCATACTGCCCCAGTTTTCTGAGTTAAAATGATATTCTTTTGAGTTTGCCCCATTTGACCTCTTTAAATCCATTAACCAAGAAATATAATCTAATGGGTACTGGGCTTACCTTTGCTACAATTCAGAGGTGACTTCTAGTGCTAACATTTCTGGCACCGTTGTCGGGGAATGAATTGAAGACATTTCCCTAGGTAGAACGACAACGAACTTCTGATTTTGAAGGTGCATCAAATATCATAACCTTTGAAGATTGTGCTTTCACCTGGAGAATCCATTATGGTGACTCCACTGTTTGAGTGTGGTTGCCTCTAGCTACAACTATAGCCCCCTAGGAGAACACAATGATTATATATGGTCTTTGATGGTGAACAAAGACCAGACACACTCAGACTGAGTATCATTCACCTGGTGACTCCATGGTTAAAGGATTGATTGGTGACTCCACTGGTCTGAAATGGAAAAAATTATGGCTTGAAGGTTTGCTCCTTTTAACTTCTCTGTTGTTCCTGGTTTTCCCAATGTTGTTCCTATTCCAAATGAATGGGGCAATTTTCTGCCCATATTTAGAGAGCATAAAGAGGAAAACCCTGCAGAGAATCTCCGTGAGTTTCATGAACTCATGCATCAATGGGAGATACATCATGAGGATGTAATTATGAATATGTTCATGTTCTCATTGGATGGGGATGCCCGTGAGTGGTATCGATCCTTGCCCCCTACTAGCATCTCCTCCATGGAACAGTTTCATGCAAATTTTAATAAGCATTGTCAAAAGTTTTATTCTTCTAAGTTAATATGTCATAACTATTGTGAGGAGTATAGAGATGGTGTTCAGGACATAGTTCATTCTTGTGAAAGCTGTGAGGATGAGGGACATCCCCGGGAGGAGCTGATGGAGCTGATACAATCACTTTTTGCAAGTATAGAGGAATTGAAGGCAGATTTTGCTCGTTGCTCTTACAAAGAAAATACAAAGGATATTTCGGCCCTGAAAAAAGACATTCTTGGCAGCCCTTCTTATGATGAATAAGTGATGTCAGATACTGACCAAGAACAAATGATTGTTGATGAATATCCCAATGAAGATGACAAAGAGAAGAGCTCTCCCATGGTTCTTGTTTACTATGATTGTGAATCTGACCCTTGGGAGAGCCATGAAGGAGAAAAGGAGGAGTCAAATGTGCAGTTTATCTCCTGTTCAAAACCTGTAAATGAGAAGATATCATCTGGTACCAGCCAGCCCGTGTATGAAAGCTATGAATCAAATTTTGAGATGGATATGAAGGATTTCCAAGAGCATACAGTAGAGTCTTATCCTCTATTCACTAAAGAAAAATATTATGAGGAAATGAGCCATCTTGGATCTACAGAAGACATCGAGCAGTAGACTGAAGAGTAGAGCTTTCCCACGATTCATGTTTATGACGATTATGAATCTAACCCTTGGGAGAGCCATGAAGAAGAAAAGGAGTAGCATAAGGGGAAGTCTATCTCCTGTCCAAAGCTTACTAGTGAGCGGCCATCACCTGAGATCAGTCATCCTGCATCGGCCTTTCACCCACCTGCGCTTGCAAGATACATTCAGCCTAGTGTGAACAGCTACAAGACAAATCAGGCTACCTGTTGAAAATTTTATGGAGTTTTCCACTTGTCCTATGAGCCTGTGGAGGAATACATGGAGTTGTATTTCCTTCATGTTTTGAATTCGCCCAGCTTTATCCTGACCTCAGCATTAGGAGAAAAGATGAAGAATGTAACCGTTATGTTATCATGGTTGCATTATATGTTATCAATCATTGACAGAATAAACAAATTTGCAGCTAGAAAGTTTCTTGAATGGCTATGGTGGAAGTTTGCTTTCACCTAGCACTATGTAAAAATTAAATTATTTTAGGACTGTACATAAATAAGCTCCTTGGAGAATGTGTGTTTATTTTCATTTTTTACCTATCAGTCTGTATTCCTCAGTGGGGTTTTTTGAGCTTGACTCCGTAGCCCAATGAAGAAGGCAATTGAAACTGCAAAAGGAGTTCTTAGAGCCTCGCAGGGAGGACTCTATCTCCCATGGAGCCTAATGTTATCACATATTCTTGCAGGGGGATGTTTTTCCTTTGGATTTGGCCCTTAGGTGACAAAATGAGAAAGAAGGGGGCTTAAAAACCCACCAATGTGTGTCATCCAAATTCTGGGCACATGGCACACACATATCGGAGGGGAGCTAGTGCTCACTAAGCTCTAGTTCAGATGTTTGGGGATTAGGAGAGTCGGGAGTGGCTTACATCACTGCACCTAAAGCCCAAAGTCGCAAAGCACTCGAGAGTGGGCCCAAGGTCGCATTCAGAGGTCATGTGGAAAGGTTGGTGCCCATCACGAGGAGCCTCAGTCGTCGGATGGAAAAAAATCCTGACCATTGATTCGAGTAGGGCAATTTTGTCAAATCGGGAGTCGAGGATTCTGTTGTCAAGTGATATGAGGATTACAAAAGGGAAAAATTCCAGAGCGCCTGTGGAGATAAGCGTTGGTTCATGACCCAGGGTCACATGCGGGTAAAGGTGAAGAGTTCACATGAGCTACACCAGGGGTTGAAACATCGGTGTTGGCCGCAGAAAGAGGCCACCACATTTTCCAGGTGCTAAGTTGACTCGGCCTCGTCCTGATCCCGATGGAGACAGTTAATGAAAGTGAGAGGCGGTTTAAAACTTGTCTCACCACATAAATGGAAAACGTGCAGAGAGCATCTGTAAAGATAGACTGTCAATCTGAAGCTTCCTTATGGACAGTTTTTCCTGTAAATCACATAGCTGCACCTGACTCGCATCTGACATGAGGAGGCCTGCACAATTTGACAGAGGAGGCACCAACTGAAAACATTAATGCGGTGGTCTGATCACACTACTGGTGGTTGCAGCATTTCTGAGTATATATGGGTAGTTTTTTTATTTTGATTAGGGTCAATGGTTGAGTCAAGATCTCGTATTGTAATGTTTTAATGAATCTCTAGTTCTCTGGTTATGTAACTTGATTTGAGACTTCTTGTTTTATGAAAGTCCCATCTTATTTGCGTCTGATACTGAATGTTCATGATCAAAGGATTTGCATGGATTGTGGTGATTGTGTTGTAATGGATGTTGATTGCAGTGCAGTTATAGCATTTTCAGTTTCCTCAAACTTCGAATTCAAGAGGATCTTGTTTCCAGATTTTTTCCTCCTTAGGTTGTTGGAAGACTTGATTTCTAGAGTAGACCTTTACATCTACTCCTCAATTTCTTTCTCCTACTCACCCTTACTACAACTTACTGGCTGAAGTTGATCAAGACCTCATTTGCTTGTGCATACTGCCCCAGTTTTCTGAGTTAAAATGATATTATCTCGAGTCTACCCCATTTGACCTCTTTAAATCCATTAACCGTGACATATAATATGATGGGTACTGGGCTTACCTCTGCTGCAAGCCAAAGGTGACTTCTACTGATAAAAGAAGCCAGAAGAACCTCATCTCAGTATATTTCATCAAACAATTGGGATTGTTGACAACACCATGCTCGCAACCATACAACATCGGGTGGCTTCGCCAGGAAAGAGATATACATGTCATCCAGCAGTGTTGATTGTCATACAGAATCCATCCCTTTAAGGGTGAGGTATTATGTGATGTTTCCCGGTTGGATGTTTATCATGTTCTTTTGGGCCAGCCATATATGTGGAAGTTCCATACTATTTATGAGTCTCAACCCCGTAGTTTCATTGTTATTATGGGGGGTCATCTCTACAGGATACCAAAGGTAGTTATGACTACTATCCCACTAAAAATGTTCTGCAAGGTAATCTCTCATACTGAAAAATTTGGCCTCTTCACAAATTGTTCAAAAGGTGAACAGAAGGACACTACAGCCTTGGCCCATGACCATTCTTTCCAATAGAAGCAGATTGTAGAAGAGAAAGAAGATATTGTTTCTTAACCTAAAATAGTACCTACACACTGCCCAGTCAAGCTAGATATAATAGGTTGGTTGAACAGATTCAACCCCACCAACAATAGGTTCGTGACAGTCTTCAATAAGTTAAGCAATGCAACTTCTCCAACAAGGAAAGCAGCTCATCAAGATTCAGATTCACAAAACACTTTCCCCTCTCCCCTAGGAACTCAATGCAATGGAGACCATTTCTTCCTAAGGAGGGAGGATTGATCCAAGTGTATATCAGTGGCCACCCACCTATTCCAACTATCTCAAAATAGTTTGTTGGCAATTTACTATTTTTAGCAGCTCTTTGGGTCCCAAACTTCTAAGGCCATTTTGAGGGCCTAAAAAACGTTTTTTCACAATAGTCCATATCAATGTTAGTTATAGGATTTTATTTATGCTTTTAAATGAATCTTCTCATCAATACCTTTCCAACGATCTATCGAGCGCCCCAAATGGAGATCATATGCCAAAGTTACGCCCCTAGGAAGTTGATACACCAAACTACCCAAAACGAGGTCCACAACATTGTTGGATTTTCATCTTTCGGGGTTAGTGTTTTGAATTTTATTTATGTTAAAAAGGCCTTTGGATCCTCATTGTAAGAACCATATTCTTGTTAATGAGGGTAGCCTTCACATCTCTTCTCAGAGATAAGTTGTCACCATTCTAGCGAGTCTTTCACTATGTATTTCTACAGTTTTGTACATTTCACTCATTAATAGAAATTGTGTATTACTGTATCTCTCTAGTTATGGTTATATCTCTGATATATCTCTATTATATTATTGTATATATGATATATCTATGTACATTTATTTATTATATCTTTTCTCTCATTTCGTGCCAAAAATAATCTAGATCGGGTATTACCCTAAGTAATGGAATCATGGCCTCATAGGACTTACCATGGGAATTCCATAAGGTGTACCCTTCTATTGATGTTCATAATATCACTGGATATCCAAATCATTGCTCTACAAAGTGGAGGGAAGGTTTCCCTAAATTTAATGGTGATCCATCTCTATCAGTCACCCATGTCGTGAATTATATGAAGTATGCTTCAAGCTTAAACGTGTTACATGAAGATGTGTTGATGAAATTTTTTTAATCTTCACTGGAATCAAGTCAAAGGAGTTGGCTTGCACACTCATGTAATCCAAAAAGTATCCCAACTTCTACAAATCTCATTGAATAATTTCTCAGGCATTATTATCCAACTACTCATAATTTGCAAGATACTTTCCAAGAGCTCAAACACGCTCTTTGCAGAGAAAGTTTTCTGGTGAATGACAAGACAATAGATGAGGAGTGGAAAACTAACGAAGAGTATCATATACCTACTACAAAATATGATCTCAATGACGAAGACCCATATTAGACATCAGTTTCCATTATCCTTCTTGACAAAGATGAAGTCTTTCAGCCTTTCTTTCCTCCTGCACATGAAGTCAAAAAGATTTTCATGTTTAGTCACGTTGATGGTCTTATAAAAGAAACCTTGGATATGGTTGATGATCATATAGACACTTTCATACAAAATGGGAGATGCACATGGAATTTTGGTCGTTTCATTTTTTATAGAGACCCCATTTATGACATTGAGGGTAGATCTCAAGCAAAAGGGGTTGATTTTTCATCTTCAAAATACTAGTCTTCATGCATATATGACTCAGATATTTGGCATCCTAATGATGATATGATTACATATTTGTTCTATACATTCGAGGATCATCTGTCACAACATTTTTAGGGTGATTTTCAGTTGTCCCTTGAGAGTTGTTATGCAGATCCTTTTGGGGATGCAGACTTGTTCTTTGAGGACTTTCCTCCACCTTCATCCTCAATTTTAGATGAACACCATGACATGGCCATCCCAAAGGGTTCAAAGTCTCACTCTACAAAGTGAAAGTATTTTCATCTTGGGGATTTTCATGAGGATTCGCAGATAAAGAGGCAACATTTTTCTAGACCTAAGGTTATCCCTTACCTCCTTTCTTCTTCTCAGGGAAATCATGGGGTCTTCTTGGGATCTCTCGTGTCTTCTCATTCTTCAGGAAGAAGAGATCATGCTAATTGGGATGAATATAATCCATCATCTACATATTTATCCCTCTTCATATATGGATTGATCGAGCTTGTGGCTATCCTTTCAGTCAGGATTTCCAAGATGATCAGAATTGCGGATTCTCTTTTCAGCAAGATTTCCTCCCTCCCACCCATATCCATGAGTTTCATTTCATGATTGATTCTATGTCTATATATTATCGTGATTATTATGTTCTCAACTTATCTTTGTTGTATTTTATGACTAAGCACAGGGGGAGATACCTTGATTAAATGATGAACATATGGTTTCACTAGTTGTATGACTTCACCTGACATCACCTATCACCTTACCTGCAGGGCCCCAAGGCCCCAAGTAAATATGTAGGTCATTATTATTTCCATCATTTACACATTGATTTTCTCATGATAGTTTAGTTGCATTTCATTTTAAATTTTCATTTATCTCTACTTGCATACTTGATATGCATGCTTCTCTTTTTCATCATATATATGAAAAAATGAAAAAAATATATATTTTCTAGATTAGTTGTCATTTTTGGTTTTTGATTATATGGAAAAAGGATGAGTGATCCATCCTACACTTAACGAGTTTTTTGTTTCAATGTGTGTAGGAACAGTTCCACTAGTAGATGTTGCAGTTCTCATGCACTCTATGGAGAGTGCATGTTCCCAAGTATGAGCCAGATATTATCCTCAATGCCAAGGGATAACTAAGGAGATGATGTCTTGAGGCCCTCAGGTTACAAACATGGAGTACCGAGAGACAAATTGAAAAAAAACGTCCACTTTTACAAAAAGAGACCCACCTCACTGTTGATATTATGGTAGCTTTGAGAGGTATCAACCTCCATTGTGACCCTTTGACAAGATTAGAATATTCAAGAAGCAAGAAAAGAAGTGAATGTAACCCTAGAAGAGATGTTGGCTAAAAAATATAATTAATACGAATTAATTAGTACCAAGAATGAGAAGTCAACCCAGGCAATCTACCAAAGCTAGTATAAATACAGGGTGATATTCCTCACTTTACACACACTTCATAGAATCACAGAGAGACACTTGTGCACACTACAATCTGACAGTCTTGTGCACAAGTCCTGGAGAAGGTGTTGTCGCCAGTTTTGAAGTCTATTGTTTCTATCTTTCTAGGTTGGACTCTCTGATAAACTTTGGTTACTTCTTTCTTGGTGCATTATCCTTGCTTGGATATTGGATTGTTACCAGGATTCTTCTCTCTATCAAGGTCAAGGTTCTCGGAGGGTGGCTTCGGCCTATGGTTGGGTGACAATAGTGATATTGTCTATGGTAAAACGAGCACATTACAGGTTATGGGCCCACATCTCCTTCATTCGGTCTAACCGTTGGAAGGAAGCATATCCACCAGGATACCAATCTCATTGAAGAACTTCCACTAGGGTTTACTAGCAGGAGCATCTTCCAAGACACTGTTGCTAGGGTTACTAGAAAGTGCAATTGTAGAAACCCTAAAACCCCGATCCAACACCTTATGATGGAAAATCTCGCTCAAGAAGAAGGTATTCAAGTGCGCCTTAGTCCAACGCACCTCTTGGCACTCTCAGAAGACAAAAACATCAAAGTTGAAGTTTTGGATCAAAGCATGACCAGCCACCAATCAACCGCAGCCATGAATGAAAAGACTAGTCATCTACACTACTCAGCACTCACAAGAACGATTGAAGATGACATGTGGATAATTGACAGTGGAGATTCTAGGAATATGACGGGAGATCAAGCTAGACTCTCAAATCTAAATGAAAGGAAGACATCATACAAGGTAGATCTTAGAGACAAAAGCACTTACCCAGTCGAAGGATTTGGACAAGCCTTCATCAAATTGAAAACAGGTAACAATGTTCATTTAAGCAATGTCTTATATGTACCTGGTTTAGAAAAGAATCTTGTATCCATATCTTTCCTAGAAGACAAAGGAAACAAAATAGATTTCGTAGATGGAAAAGTGTTAGCTTGGCACTCCATCATAGAGAATGTTAGGGTTATTGGAACCCGTGAAGGAAATCTATATAGACTACTAGAACAAAATGAAGAAGATCTTATACATGATGAAGTCAATCCCAATGAACTTTGGCACATAAGGTACGCTCATATCAACTATCAAGCATTTCCTTTTCTCAAAAATATGGTTGAAGGAATACCAGAATTACAGTCTACACATGAAGGAATTTTCAAAGGATGTGCTCTTGGAAAGAATATCAAGAAACCATTCCCAAGCAGCAACAATAGATCTAAGAATATTCTAGATCTAATACATTCATATGTCTGCAGTCCGATGCCAGTCAGATCCCTAGGAGGTTCTCTTTACTACGTAATGATCATAGATGATTACTCAAGAAAAACTTGGTTATATCTCCTTAAGACAAGGGACGAAGTATTCAGCAAGTTTCAAGAATTTAAAGAAGAGATAGAGAACCTCACAAACAAGAAAATCAAGACCCTGAGAACAGATGATGGAGAAGAATACACATCAAAGGAATTCGTTTCATTTTTCAAATCAGAAAGGATTAGGAGGGAGTTGATTGTTCCTCATAATCCTCGACAAAATGGTGTAGCATAAAGAAAGAACGGATCTATTGAAGAAACCGAGAAGGCACTACTAAACAATCAAGGTTTATCTATGTTTTTATGGGGAGAAGCAGCCATGACAAAAATATATGTTCAGAACAGAAGTCCTCACCACATATTGAAGGATATGACTCTAGAAGAAGCCTTCTCAAGAAAGAAACCTAATGTGGAAAACCTGATAATATTTGGATGTCATATTTACTTTCACATTCCCAAGGACAAAAGGAATATATTAGAACCCTCGGGAAAGAAGGGCATATTCGTGGGATATAGTGAATCATCCAAGGCTTATAGAATCTATATCCTGGAACAACATAAGATTGAATTCAGCAAAGACGTGACCTTCAATAAAAAGATGGCTTTCAAGAAATCCATAGAAGAAACTATAGAAGAATAAGAGTATGAAGAGCCTATTGAAAATGGCACATGTATTCCAGAAAACCAGAATGAAGAAAAGGAACAACTTGATCATCTTATGCAACAATGTGAGACCATTGATTCGGACATTGTACCTAAGACCAAGAAATGACCAGCTTGGCTTGAAGCCACCCTACAAGAAGCAGAAAGACTCAAGGCCCCAAGTGGGACCTTCAGAAAAAATAAGAAGCCCAAAAGATTCTCCAGCTATGCAGCATGTATGACAAAGCTTCTAGACGAAGAACCTACCATGTTTGAAGAGGTGGTTCATAAGAAACAATGGAAAAAATCCATGATAGAAGAACACCATTCCATCATGAAAAATGATGTATGGGAAATTGTGCCTAGACCTAAAGAAAAATTAGTAGTAACTTTAAAATGGTATATAAGATCAAACATGCAGCAGACAGGAGCATGGATAAATATAAGGCAAGGTTCGTAGCTAGAGGGTTCTCCCAGAAGGAGGGAGAAAAACATGACAAAACATTTGCTCTAGTTGCCAGATATACTTCCATTAGAGATATCATGTCTCTTGCCACTTCCATGGGATGGAGTTTACATCAGATGGATGTAAAGACATATTTCCTCAATGGAGCAATCAAAGAAGAAATATACATTTAACAACCTCAAGGGTTTCAAGTACATTCTAGATACACTCATGTTTGCAGACTAAAGAAAGCTTTATATGGACTCAAGAAAGCTCCAAGATCTTGGTATGCTAGAATAGATAACTACCTAATGAGACTTGGTTTCTCCAAAAGTCATGTAGATCCAAATATTTACTACAAAGTCATGAACAATGCACTTGTGATTCTACTGCTATATGTCGATGATCTATTCCTAACAGGTGAAGAGTATCTCATCATCCAGTGCAAAAAGGAACTAGATTCTGAGTTTGACATGAAAGATCTTGGTCTCATGCATTACTACTTGGGACTACAAGTATGGAAAAAGCATGGTGAAGTATTCCTTGGACAAGGAAAGTATGCAATAAAGATTATTCAGAAGTTCAGAATGATGGATTGCAAATCCATGGACACTCCAATGACCACAGATATAAGAAAAGTAAGAGACTCAGATTCTAATCTAGTAGATCCATCACTATATCGACAATTGATTGGGTCATTGATGTATTTGGTAAATACTCGACCATAAATTTGCTTTGTTGTGAACACACTAAGCCACTTCCAGGTGGAACCTAGACATGAGCATTGGACAGTTGCAAATCATGTTTTAAGTTATATCCATGGGACACTAAACTACAGTTTAATATATATAGCATCCAGTGATATACAACTTCATGGATTCATAGATTCAAATTGGGCAGGAATTGTAGAAGACAGAAACAACACTTCAGGGATGTGTTTCAGCTTGGGCTCCGCTATGATATCTTGAGGCAGCAGGAAAAAGAAGTTTTTCGAATGCAGCACAACAAAAGCAGAATATATCACAGCATGTGAGGCATGTACAGAAGCAATATGGCTGAGAAAGCTAATTTCTGGATTATTTGATTAGGTTCCAGATTCGACCATAATACACTGTGACAATCAGAGTTGTATAAGGCTATCAGAACACCCAGTGTTTCATGAACAGTCAAAACACATTGAGATCAAATACTACTTTATTCGAGATAAATTCCATGAAGGAGAAGTAAATCTATAGTACATCCCCACAGATGAGAAGACAACAGATATCCTGACAAAGCCTCTGTCTAGAATAAAGTTTGCATATTTCCAAGACAAATTGGGGATCGTGGAAATAAATCCCTTAGTTGAAAGGGAAGAAATGACTCTCCAGGTTGGGAGGGAGCACTGACATATCATTGAATTGAGGACAGTCATTTTCAAGTTTGAAAAATGGTCTAGCTTGGGTAGTTCCTTTCCAGTTCGGAAAGTAGTTTGAGATTTTTGATGGACAGTAATTTTCCAGTTCGGAAAATGGTCCAGATCGAATGGTCATTTTCATAATGAAAATGGTTAGATGGATTGTTGATGTACCATAGACAGCAATTTCCCATTGTGGTTAACATGGCGAATGGTCTAGGACAGTCTCTCTTCTTGATGGCCACTCTTAGCAGTGGTCAAGAAGACTGGTCTGCCTCATCAGACAGTCATTCTTTCGAAGCTCACAGTTGTGAGCAATTTTGAAGAAGGGTCTGTTTTGGAGGTTGATGTAGGATAGTCATTTCCTTAGGAAATGGTCCGGACAGTCATTCCCTAGGGAAGATTCATTCTCTCCAGGTTGCACTTTGTTTAGTGCCGAAGGAATGGCCCAGATAGGTGAATGATCCAGGTTCAGCAATCAAGGATAATTTTTCCCTAGGGTAGACTCATTCTCTCCAGGTTGCACTTTGTTTAGTGTCAGAGGAATGGCCCAAGATAGGGAATGGTCCAGGCTCAGAAATCAGGACAGTTATTCTTCCTTGCTTGAGAAGAATAGTCCTAATAGCCCATCATTGATGTTCTACTATGAGGGCAGATGCTCTTCCATATCTCACAGATGTGAGTGGAAGAATTTCCCAAATGACTCAATTTATATCATAACATTGTTTCTGTGCAAGTTGATATCAGTTTCTATGATTACTATGGAAGACTGTATGTCTCCAGACAGTAGAAGTATGCTACTGTGGTGGATATGTTCCATTGTTTGTGACTATGTGCCATGGATTGAGTAGTTGTGTACTACTATGGATAAACACAGTTGTGTTCTATCAATTGACATTGTACCAGTTGTCATGCAGATTATCCAGTTGGATAATAATGATGGTGCTCGTGATGCTACCAGTTGAATGGTCTGTTTGTGCTCAAGACCATTATCAGTTATACCTCCCTAGCTAGGAGGGAGTGTTGATATTATGGTAGCTTCATGAGGTATCAACCTCCATTGTGACCCTTTGACAAGATTAGAATATTCTGGAAGCAAGAAAAGAATTGAATGTAACCCTAGAAGAGATGTCGGCTAAGAGAGATAATTATTAAGAATTAATTAGTACCCAGAATGAGAAGTCGGCCTAGGCAGTCTGCCAAAGCTAGTATAAATACAAGGTGTCAGTCCTCACTTTACATACACTTCACAGAATCGCAGAGAGACACTTGTGTGCACTACATTATGGAAGTCTTGTGCGCAAGTCCTGGAGAAGGTGTTGCCTCTAGTTTTGAAGTCTATTATTTATATCTTTCTGGGTTGGACTCTCGAATCATCTTTGGTTACTTCTTTCTTGGTGAATTAGCCTTACTTGGCTATTGGTTTTCTACCAGGATTCTTCTCTCTGTCAAGGTCAAGGTGCTCAGAGGGTGGCTTCGGCCTATGGTTGGGTGGAAATAGTGATATTGTCTATGGTAAAACGAGCACATTCTAACACTCACCACCACATGTCTCAGGTTCATCATGAGGGTATCCACCACATCAACTAGCTTCCAGAAGACATTGGTTCTTTCTCCATGAGGTACACACTAGGTATTATGGTGAGTATCATTTCAATATTTGAGGCATTTGAGTTTGTTTCATTTAAAATCGTTTTTGATTATGTAATGTTTTCTTGGAAATTATGTTCTTTTCTTTGTTTCACCTTGGTGGTTGACATTGCACCCTAGTAAGTGGTAACCCTTAGGGATATCTTTGCTACTGGGAGGTCATCTTGACGAGTCATCGTGCCATTCCCAACCATACTTGTCACTTTCCACACTTCATCCCTTCAAACTCCTTACCTTTTGGGATTTTTAGGTGTCCTGAACGAAGAAGGGATTATCCATCATTTAATGGGAAGAAGGGGTTGAAGGCTCAAAGACTTGTAGATGCAAAAATATAAGAGTCAATCATGAACCTTCTAGATGCTCGCCCAGGGATCATGAGGAAAATGAAATTTCTGTTACAAGGAAAATCACTCTATGGCATGGGGTAAACCACAACAGACGGAAATGACTGCAGAAATCAACTATAATCTCAAGTATGCTAATAATTCAAATATTTTCAAGACATTAATTGGACAGAAAAGAGTATTTATATTAAAATGTAATCAACAGAAGTGTATGAATGAAAAACTTCCATGTCGGCACGTTCGAAACCGAGAAACTAAGTCCCTTCCAGCTAAGCTTCCACCACTTCAATCCTCCACCAAAGGAGAGATCATATAAGAGAGACAATGAGGTTCTCCATCAAATAGGGAAGAGCTTGTGGGTTGAAAATGTTGGAGAAATTTCTACTTTCGGCACACTAGTTCAGTGGGAGTTAACTGACTAGTTCTATTTTAGACATTCTAATCTTAGACCATCACTATTATGAATGCATTCCTATTATAGGATGTCATTGCCTATATGAGTGGATATCACTCACTCATTTAATAGATCATAATATACATTGATTCTCATTCTTCATATTGTATCTCTCTTCCTTTTCTTGATAAGATTTGTTTGTGTATGCTTTAGCTAGGTCTCTTATGCAGGTTTCCATGAAACACTGACATGGTATCAGAGCTGAGTTGCTTGGAACAAACCAGACAAGTCAGAGAAGAGTTAAAGAGGATTTGAGTAAACCTAGTTTCCGCCATCACTGTGGCCTATCCCTATCGAAAGGTACTATGATTGGAATTGTCGTGGCCTATCCCTATCAAAGGGTGTGACGGTCACACTCACACTTAAGGAAAAACAAAAATAGGGATAGTCATAGCCTATACACAGTCAAGGTGCGACATCGTCACACTGTATTCTTCACTCAGGGTGCGACGATTCAGTTTTTCACAATCATTGCACTTTATCCCTCCCTAGGGTGCAATGATTTAGTTTCCCTCCAGAAAATTAGTTTTCTGCAGTAAAATAGCCATATCTCGAAATATGTGATCTAGGTCAGGCTGAAATGTTGACCAGAGATGTATAACATAGGGATGCTCATGCTCACCAAAAATATCTAAAACCCCCCATCAGAGACTATTGTGATTCCATCAGTTCCAGACATCAGAGATGATGATTCCACACACTCAGATGCTACATATTCAGACATAGATTTAGAGGATTCTGTACATGAAAATGAGCAGGTAGTACAACCAAATGAGGAGCCAGCGTCAGAGCTTCAGAAAATGCCCAAGTGGGAAAAGTCCACACTTCAGGCAATAGGAAACCTTCTAGGGGAGCCATTGGATTCGAGGAGGAATCGATCTCAGCATGTGGATCTTTCTCATGTACTTTCATCTTATGAACTAGTGATGCCCATGCATTGTTATATGGTTCAATATTTTGATCCACATACCTACAGTGAGTTTGTTGGAAATCCACTATGGGAAGAAACCATGCAGGAGGAGCATGACTCTCTCCTAGAGAATCAGACTTGGGATCTGGTTCCACTTCCACGAGGGAGGAAACTTGTCATATGAAAATGGGTCTATAGGACCAAGAGAGCAGCAAATGGTCAGGTGAGAAGGTACAAGGCCAGATTAGTTGCAAAAGGATTTCAACAGATTCATGGGATAGATTATGATGAGACCTTTTCTCCTGTAGGAAAGATGGACTCCATTCACTTGGCTCTAGACATTGTAGAAGCCAAAGGATGGGAAGTTCACCAGATGGATGTGAAGAATGTTTTTCCTCATGGTGACCTTTCAGAGGAAATCTACATAGAGAAGCCATAGGGGTTCATTCAGAACTCATATTTAGTATGAATGCTGAAGAAGTCTCTCTATGGCCTCAAGAAGGCACCTAGAGAACGGTATTAAAAGATGGATTCTTACTTGCTTTCACACGATTTTGTTAGATGTAAATCTGATTCCAATGTTTACATGTTGAGGACCACTAACTCTGTGATGATTTTAGTACTCTATGTGTATAATATTTTGATCACGGGTAGCTCTTCTTCATCCATTTCTTTGGTCAAATATATTTTGCATGATAGGTTCTCTACGATGGACATGGGTCCACTACACTTCTTTCTTGGTCTTGAGATTAGTCAAGATGATTCTGGCATGAAAATATCTCAGGCTAAGTATGTTAGGGATATTTTAGATAGATTACACATGACAGACTATAAGTCTGCACCTACACCCTTCTTATCTGGGATCAGACTTGAGGATGATGGGGATACACCATTAGTGGACAGCACTTTGTATCGACAGTTGGCAGGGAGTCTTTTGTATCTCACCCACACCCATCCAGATATCTTATATGTGGTAGGAGTAGTTTCTAGATACATATAGGAACCCCATGATATGTACTGGAAGGCTTCCAAGCGCATTCTCATATATGTTCAGGGCACCATGAGTTATGGGATTCACTATGCACCTAGTTGTGCAATAGATCTCATAGGCTTCACAGATTTAGATTGGGCTGGAAATAGCATAGATTGCAAGTCTATGTCCGGGTACACTCTCAGTTTGGATTTAGGCCCAATTTGTTCGCCAAGTAAGAAGCAATCAGCCATTGCTTTATCTTCCACGGAGGCCGATTACAGAGGAGTAGTCAATTGTGTCATTCAGACACTTTGGCTTCATCACTTCCTTATCGAGCTTGGTATCTAGTTTCACTGTCTGACTATCATATGGTGTGATAATTAGAGTACACTAATATTTTGCAAAGATCCAGTACAACAACAATGAACCAACCACATTGAGGTCCACATGCATTTCATCAGAGATCCAGTACATGACAAGATCATTGATTTGCAGTTATGTCCTTCCTCTGAATAGACTGTCGACATATTCAACAAGACCTTCATTAAGCAGAAGTTTCAAACTTTTTGGGATCATCTTGTAGTGAAGAACACAGTTTCCTAGCAGTTTCCTTTTCGTTTTTTTATGCATTTTCTTTTGAGGGGGGGGGGGGG
>JASDQU010374677.1:58867-69399 GCA_032191745.1 Picea mariana
TCTTTGTCCTCCAACTGCTGCTTCTTGAGTTTCCCCTAAAGCTTGAGGCAAGGCTAAAGGGTGGGGACAAAGCTGGCTTGGCAATTTGGCAAAGTTTCTTTGCAATAATTTTTCCTCCTTTGAATAGTACCCCTAACCCTCCTTTTATAGGCTAGAAGGAGCTAGGGTTCTTGGCAAACTCTCGACCATGCATGGCTCGGAGTTCCAGTTAACTGACAAAAAGCCTTGTGTCCTGGCGGAAACTTTCCTGATTTTTTGCTTTGTTAGGTACCCGCGGGCTGCTTTGGGTTAGTCTGCGGGTACCCGCGTGCAGTATAAGGACAGCAAGCGGATGCCCGCGCCCAGTGAGCAGTTAGGGCGCGGGTTGCTTGTTTTAAGTGGTTTTTTGAGGATTTGCTCAGCATGGTTTTGGCTAGGAAGAGGCATGAGTTGGCCTGATGCCAGGTAAACCTGTATAGTGCATTTTAGGGTTATAACAAGGTAGATCTTGGAGACAAAATCACTTACCCAATCGAAGGATTTGGACAAGCCTCCATCAAATTAAAAACAGGTAACAATGTTCATTTAAGCAATGTCTTATATGTACCTGGTTTAGAAAAGAATTTTGTATCCATATCTTTCCTAGAAGACAAAGGAAACAGAATAGATTTTGTATATGGAAAAGTGTTATCTTGGCACAAAGACTCCAGCATAAAGAATGCTATGGTTATTGGAACCCGTGAAGGAAATCTATATAGACTACTAGAACAAAATGAAGAAGATATTGTACATGATGAAGTCAATCCCAATGAGCTTTGGCAAAGAAGGTACACTCATATCAACTATCAAGCATTTCCTTTTCTCAAAAAGATGGTTGAAGGAATACCAAAATTATAGTCTACACATGAAGGAATTTTTAAAGAATGTGCTCTTGGAAAGAATATCAAGAAACCATTCCCAAACAGCGACAATAGATCTAAGAATATTCTAGATCTAATACATTTAGATGTTTGCAGTCCGATGCCAGTCATATCCCTAAGAGGTTATCTTTACTACGTAATCTTCATAGATGATTACTCAAGAAAAAATTGGTTATATCTCCTTAAGACAAAGGATGAAGTATTCAGCAAGTTTCAAGAATTCAAAGCAGAGATAGAGAACCTCACAAACAAGAAAATCAATACCTTGAGAACAGATGATGGAGGAGAATACACATCAAAGGAATTCATTGCATTTTTCAAATCGGCAAGGATTAGGAGGAATTTGACTGTTCCTCATAATCCTCAACAAAATGGTGTAGCATAAAGAAAGAACGGATCTATTGAAGAAATCGAGAAGGCACTACTAAATGATCAAGGTTTATCTATGTTTTTATGAGGAGAAGCATCCATGACAACAATATATGTTCAGAACAAAAGTCCTCACCACATATTGAAGGATATGACTCCAAAAGAAGCCTTCTCAGGAAAGAAACCTAATGTGGAAAACCTGATAATATTTGGATGTCATATTTACTTTCACATTCCCAAGGATAAAAGGAATATATTAGAACCCTCGGGAAAGAAGGGCATATTCGTGGGATATAGTGAATCATCCAAGGCTTATAGAATCTATATCCTAGAAAAACATAAGATTGAAGTCAGCAAAGACATGACCTTCAATGAAAAGATGACTTTCAAGAAATCCATAGAAGAAACTATAGAAGAATAAGAGTATGAAGAGCCTATTGAAAATAACACATGTCTTCCAGAAAACCAGAATGAAGAAAAGGAACAACTTGATCATCTTATGCAACCATGTGAGACCATTGATTCATACATTGTACCTAAGACCAAGAAATGACCAGCTTGGCTTGAAGCCACCCTACAAGAAGCAGAAAGACTCAAGGCCACAAGTGGGACCTTCAGAAAAAGTAAGAAGCCCAAAAGATTCTCCAGCTATGCAGCATGTATGACAAAGATTCTAGACGAAGAACCTACCATGTTTGAAGAGGCAGTTCAGAAGAAACAATGGAAAAAATCCATGACAGAAGAACACCAGTCCATCATGAAAAATGATGTATGGGAAATTGTGCCTAGACCTAAAGAAAAATCGGTAGTAACTTCAAAATGGGTATATAAGATCAAACATGCAGCAGACAGAAGTGTGGATAAATATAAGCCAAGGTTCGTAGCTAGAGGGTTCTCCCAGAAGGAGGGAGAAAAACATGACGAAACATTTTCTCCAGTTGCCAAATATACTTCCATTAAAGCTATCATGTCTCTTGCCACTTCCATGGGATGGAGTTTACATCAGATGGATGTAAAGATATATTTCCTCAATGGAGCAATCAAAGAAGAACTATACATTGAACAACCTCAAGGGTTTGAATTACATTCCAGATACACTCATGTTTGCAGACTAAAGAAAGCTTTATATGGACTCAAGAAAGCTCCAAGATCTTGGTATGCCAGAATAGATAACTACCTAACGAGACTTGGTTTCTCCAAAAGTCATGCAGATCCAAATCTTTACTACAAAGTCATGAACAATGCACCTGTGATTCTACTGCTATATGTCGATGATCTATTCCTAACAGGTGAAGAGTCTCTCATCATCCAGTGAAAAAAGGAACTAGATTCTGAGTTTGACATGAAAGATCTTGGTCTCATGCATTACTACTTGGGACTAGAAGTATGGCAGAAGCATGGTGAAGTATTCCTTGGACAAGGAAAGTATGCAATAAAGATTATTCAGAAGTTCAGAATGATGGATTGCACATCCATGGACACTCCAATGACCACAGATGTAAGAAAATTAAGAGACTCAGATTCTGATCCAGTAGATCCATCACTATATCGACAATTGATTGGGTCATTGATGTATTTGGTAAATACTTGACCAGAAATTTGCTTTGTTGTGAACACACTAAGCCAGTTCCAGGTGGAACCTAAACATGAGCATTGGACAGTTGCAAAGCATGTTTTAAGGTATATCCATTGGACACTAAACTACAGTTTAATATATACAGCATCCAATGATATACAACTTCATGGATTCACAGATTCAGATTGGGTAGGAAGTGTAGAAGACAGAAACAACACTTAAGGATGTGTTTCAGCTTAGGCTCCGCTATGATATCTTGGGGCAGAAGGAAACAGAAGTTTGTCGCATGCAGCACAGCAGAAGCAAAATATATCACAGCATGTGAGGCATGTACAGAAGAAATATGGCTAAGAAAGCTAATTTCTGGATTATTTGATCAGGTTCTAGATTTGACCATAATACACTGTGACAATCAGAGTTGTATAAGGCTATCAGAAAACCCAGTGTTTCATGAACTGTCGAAACACATTGAGATCAAATACTACTTTATTCGAGATAAATTCCATGAAGGAGAAGTAAATCTCCAGTACATCCCCACAGATGAGAAGATAGTAGATATCCTGACAAAGTCTCTGTCTAGAATAAAGTTTGCATATTTCCGAGACAAATTGGGGATTGTGGAAATAAATCCCTTAGCTGAAAGGGAATAAATGACTCTCCAGGTTGGGAGGGAGCACTGACATATCATTTAATTGAGGACAGTCATTTTCAAGTTTGAAAAATGGTCCAGCTTGGGCAGTTCCTTTCCAGTTCGGAAACTGGTTTGAGATTCTTGATGGACAGGAATTTTCCAGTTCGTAAAATGGTCCAGATCGAATGGTCATTTTCGTAATGAAAATGGTTAGATGGATTGTTGATGTACCATATATAGTGATTTCCCATTGTGGTTAAAATGGAAAATGGTCTAGGACAATCTCTCTTCTTGACGGTCACTCTTAGCAGTGGTCAAGAAGACTGGTCTGCCTCGTCAGAGAGTCATTCTTTTGAAAGCTTACAGTTGTGAGCAGTTTCGAAGAATGGTCTGTTTTGGAGGTTGATGTAGGACAGTCGTTTCCTTAGGAAATGGTCTGGACAGTCATTCCCTAGGGAAGATTCATTCTCTCCAGGTTGCACTTTGTTTAGTGCTGGAGGAATGGCCCAGATAGGTGAATGATCCAGGTTCAGCAATCAAGGATAGGCTTTCCCTAGTGTAGACTCATTCTCTCCAGGTTGCACTTTGTTTAGTGTTAGAGGAATGGCCCAAGATAGGGAATCGTCCAGGCTCAGAAATCAAGACTTTTATTCTTCCTTGCTTGAGAAGAATAGTCCTGATAGCCCATCATTAATATTCTACTTTGAGGGCAGATGCTATTCCATATCTCATAGATGTGAGTGGGAGAATGTCCCAGATGACTCAATTTATATCATAACATTGTTTCTGTGCAGGTTGATATCAGTTGCTATGATTACTATGGAAGATTGTATGTCTCCAGACAGTAGAAGTATGCTATTGTGGTGGATATGTTCCACTGTTTGTGACTATGTGCCATGGATTGAGTAGTTGTGTACTACTATGGATAAACACATTTGTGTTCTATCAATTGAAATTGTACCAGTTGTCATGCAGATTATCCAGTTGGATAATAATGATGGTGCTCGTGATGCTACCAGTTGAATGGTTTGTTTGTGCTCAAGACCATTATCAGTTATACCTCCCTAGCTATGAGGGAGTGTTGATATTATGGTAGCCTCATGAGGTATCAACCTCCATTGTGACCCTTTGACAAGATTAGAATATTCTGGAAGCAAGAAAAGAAGTGAATGTAACCCTAGAAGAGATGTCGGCTAAGAGAGATAATTATTAAGAATTAATGAGAAGTTGGCCTAGGTAGTCTGCCAAAGCTAGTATAAATACAAGGTGCCAGTCCTCACTTTACATACACTTCACAGAATTGCAGAGAGACACTTGCGTGCACTACAGTCTATCAGTCTTGTGCGCAAGTCCTAGAGAAGGTGTTGCTGCTAGTTTTGAAGTCTATTGTTTATATCTTTCTGGGTTGGACTCTCTAATCAGCTTTGGTTACTTCTTGCTTGGTGAATTATCCTTTCTTGGCTATTGGTTTTCTACCAGGATTCTTCTCTCTGCCAAGGTCAAGGTGCTCGGAGGGTGACTTCAGCCTATGGTTGGGTGGCAATAGTGATATTTTCTATGGTAAAATGAGCACATTCTAACACTCACCACCACATGTCTCAGGTTCATCATGAGGGTATCCACCACATCAACTAGCTTCCAGAAGACATTGGTTCTTTCTCCATGAGGTACATGCTAGGTATTATGGTGAGTATCATTTCAATATTTGAGGCATTTGAGTTTGTTTCATTTAAAACTATTTTTGATTATGTAATGTTTGCTTGGAAATTATGTTCTTTTCTTTGTTTCACCTTGGTGGTTGACATTGCACCCTAGTAAGTGGTAACCCTGAGGGATAGCTTTGCTACTGGGAGGTCATCTTGACGAGTCATCGTGCCATTCCCAACCATACTTGTCACTTTCCACACTTCATCCCTTCAAACTCTTTACCTTTTGGGACTTTTAGGTGTCTTGAACGAAGAAGGGATTATCCATCATTTCATGGGAAGAAGGGGTTGAAGGCTCAAAGGCTTGTAGATGCAAAAATATAAGAGTCAATCATGAACCTTCTAGATGCTGATCATGAGGAAAATGAAATTTTTGTTACAAGGAAAATCACTTTATGGCATGGGGTAAACCACAACAGACGGAAATGACTGCAGAAATCAACTATAATCTCAAGTATGCTAATAATTCAAATATTTGCAAGACATTAATTGGATGAGAAAAGAGTATTTCTATTAAAATGTAATCAACAGAAGTGTATGAAGGACAAATTTCCATGTTGGCACGTTCGAAACCGAGAAACTAAGTCCCTTCCAGCTAGGGCTTCCACCACATCAATCCTCCACCAAAAGCAAGATCATATAAGAGAGACAGAGGTTCTCCATCAAATAGGGAAGAGCTTGGGGGTTGAAAATGTTGGAGAAATTTCTATTTTTGGCACACTAGTTTAGTGGGAGTTAACTGACTAGTTTTATTTTAGACTTTCTAATCTTAGACCATCACTATTATGAATGCATTCCTATTATAGGATGTCATTGCCTATATGAGTGGATATCACTCACTCATTTAATAGATCATAATATACATTGATTCTCAATCTTCATATTGTATCTATCTTACTTTTCTTGATAAGATTTGTTTGTGTATGCTTTAGCTAGGTCTCTTATGCAGGTTTCCATGAAACACTGACATGGTATCAGAGCTGAGTTGCTTGGAACAAACCAGACAAGTCAGAGAAGAGTTAAAGAGGATTTGAGTAAACCTAGTTTCCCCCATCACCATGGCCTATCCCTATCGAAAGGTACTATGATTGGAATCGTCACGGCCTATCCCTATCGAAGGGTGTGATGATCGCACTCACACTTAAGGGGAAAAAAAAATAGGGATAGTCACAACCTATACACAGTCAAGGTGTGACATCATCACACTGTATTCTTCACTTAGGGTGCAACGATTCAGTTTTTCACAATCATCGCACTTTATATTTATATAGGGTGTGACGGTTCATCATCGTCGCACTTTATCCCTCCCTAGGGTGCAATGATTTAGCTGCGCTCCAGAAAATTGGTTTTCTGCAGTAAAATAGCCATATCTCGAAATACGCGATCTGGGTCGGGCTGAAATTTTGACCAGAGACGTATAACATAGGGATACTCATGCTCACCAAAAATATCCAAAACCCCCCATCAGAGACTATTGTGATTTATCAATTCCAGACATCAGAGATGATGATTCCACACACTCAGATGCTACATATTCAGACATAGATTCAGAGGATTCTATACATGCAAATGAGCAGGTAGTACAACCAAATGAGGAGCCAATGTCAGAGCTTTAGAAAATGCCCAAGTGGGCATAGTCCACACTTCAGGCAGCAGGAAACCTTCTAGGAGATCCATTGGATTCGAGGAGGAATCGATCTCAGCATGTGGATCTTTCTCATGTACTTTCATCTTATGAACTAGTGATGCCCATGCATTGTTATATGGTTCAATATTTTGATCCACATACCTACAATGAGTTTGTTGGAAATCCACTATGGGAAGAAACCATGCAGGAGGAGCATGACTCTCTCCTAGAGAATAAGGCTTGGGATCTGGTTCCACTTCCACGAGGGAGGAAACTTGTCATATGAAAATGGGTCTATAATACCAAGAGAGCAGCAAATGGTCAGGTGAGCAGGTACAAGGCCAGATTAGTTGCAAAAGGATTTCAACAGATTCATGGGATAGATTATGATGAGACCTTTTCTCCTGTAGGAAAGATGGACTCCATTCACTTGGCTCTAGCCATTGTAGAAGCCAAAGGATGGGAAGTTCACCAAATGGATGTGAAGAATTTTTTTCCTCATGGTGATCTTTCAGAGGAAATCTACATGGAGCAGCCATAGGGGTTCATTCAGAACTCATCTTTAGTATGAATGCTGAAGAAGTCTCTCTATGGCCTCAAGAAGGCACCTAGAGAATGGTATGAAAATATGGAATCTTACTTGCTTTCACACGATTTTGTTAGATGTAAATCTAATTCCAATGTTTACATGTTGAGGACCACTAACTATGTGATGATTTTAGTACTCTATGTGTATGATCTTTTGATCACGGGTAGCTCTGCTTCATCCATTTCTTTGGTCAAAGATATTTTTCATGATAGGTTCTCTATGATGGACATGGGTCCACTACACTTCTTTCTTGGTCTTGAGATTAGTCAGGATGATTCTGGCATCAAAATATCTCAGGCTAAGTATGTCAGGGATATTTTGGATAGATTACACATGACAGACTATAAGTCTGCACCTACACCCTTCTTATCTGGGATCAGACTTGAGGATGACGAAGATACACCATTATTAGACAACACTTTGTATCGACAGTTGGCAGGGAGTCTTTTGTATCTCACCCACACCCATCCAGATATCTTATATGTGGTAGGAGTAGTTTCCAAATACATATAGGAACCCCATGATATGCACTGGAAGGCTTCCAAGCGCATTCTCACATATGTCCAGGGCACCATGAGTTATGGGATTCACTATGCACCTAGTTGTGCATTAGATCTCATAGGCTTCACAGATTTAGATTGGGCTGGAAATAGCATAGATTGCAAGTCCACGTCCAGGTACACTCTCAGTTTGGGTTCAGGCCCAATTTGTTTGCCAAGTAAGAAGCAATCAGCCATTGCTTTATCTTCCGCAGAGGCCGATTACAGAGGAGTAGTCAATTGTGTCATTCAGACACTTTGGCTTCAGCACTTCCTTATTGAGCTTGGTATCTAGTTTCACTATCTGACTATCATATGGTGTGACAATCAGAGTACACTAATATTTTGCAAAGATCCAATACAACGACAATGAACCAAACACATTGAGGTTCACATGCATTTCATCAGAGATCCAATACATGACAAGATCATTGATTTGCAGTTATGTCCTTCCTCTGAATAGACTGTCGACATATTCAACAAGACCTTCATTAAGCAGAAGTTTCAGACTTTTCGGGATCATCTTGTAGTGAAGAACACAGTTTCCTAGCAGCTGCCTTTTCTTTTTTCGATGCATTGTCTTTTGAGGGGGGGGGTTGTTCCCACATGGTTTTCCCTCTTTCCTCATTTTTATTCAATGTTCATTAGTTGCATTGTACATGAGTACCTAATATGGCCTAGTAGCCGGGACTCATTTTTTACTCCATAGTGATTTTTAGGGGGGGGTGTTGGAGAAATTTTTATTTTTGGCACACTAGTTCAGTGGGAGTTAACTAACTAGTTCTATTTTAGACTTTATAATCTTAGACCATCACTATTATGCATGCATTCCTATTATAGGATGCCATTGCCTATATGAGTGAATATCACTCACTCATTGAATAGATCATAATATACATTGATTCTCATTCTTCATATTGTATCTCTCTTCCTTTTCTTGATAATCTTAGTTTGTGTATGCTTTAGCTAGGTCTCTTGTGTAGGTTTTCATCAAACATTGACAGAATAATGTGTTCATACTTTAAAGGATAAAGGGATGTAGACTCAATATGAAGTGATTAATTTCTCCAGAGTAACTTTTCTCTCAAAGTTGAATTCTTCTCCTCTTTCCATAGCTTGGATATGGACCATTTATAGCCTTCAAATGGAACTAAAGGGTCGGGTCAGAACATTTCCGGTATATGGAAGTTCAAGGATCATGGATCTTGTGATGTGACATGGAAACCCGACACCATTTTTAATTTTGGGGACAAAACTCGATGTATGTCGGTTGTAATGGTGAAACCTATGTATATGCATGTTGTATAGCTGTTAGGGCATGTATATGTGGAAAAATATGTTTTTTAGCTCTGGGAATTGCAAAAAGGGACTTCAAGTCTGCATAGGGAAATGGAAAAGGCCTTTTGAGAAAGTTGCATGGGGTGATGCAAATCTTTCTATAACAATGTCTCTCATTAGAAACTGATGGGACCCATGAAAAATAACTAATACAAAATTCCAACCAAACTGGAGCATGTGTGGGCAATGTTTTGCATGCTTAGGTAGAATCCCCACACATTGTCTTTGACTCGGGGAAGCATAATGTGACCAAGGTAGAGTCAAGGTGGGAATTTTTTTTCATGCTTAGTTGGAAGACCCACCTTGGATTCAACCTGGAACCATCATAAAAGAACAAAAGACAATAAATGGGCTTGGAAAAAGGTTGCATTGAAAATGAAGGTGCAACACACCCTCTACAAAGGCACCCATAAATGAGACACTATGGTCCCTTGTCTGTCATGAACCCCATGCCCAAAATCCTTCCCCCTATCCATACCACTTTGTACACATGACCTAGAGAGTGGTCAACTTGGGAAATAATCCTAAACTTGAGGTATGATTCACCCAATAGGTAGCTTTGTCAACCCTCCCATACCCAAACTTGGAAAATTGCATAGGGTCTTTGAGAACTTGTTTAGTTTGATGCACATTATTAGGTGTCTCTTTTATTTACTTGATTTACTTATCATGATCCATTTGACTTGATATCCTTGGAGGGTGTATTCATTGTCTTTACAGAACCTTTCTTGGTGGATAGATTTGGAAGAAAAATCCTAGCTTAGGCTTCCTTGGGGATTGAAGCCCAGAGGTTGGATACTATGTCCCACACATTGGACAATGATGACAATATTTGTAGGCCACAAAGATACCTTGGAGGACCTCACCTATGCCCCTACTAGACCAATGTTTTTCCTTTGGATGCAAAAATGTCACATTTGGAAGGCTTGACGTCTTATGGGGCTAGGGTTTCGGGTGGTGGTGTTGATTGACTTGAAACTTGGCACATTTTGATGGAATAAGTCATGGCTTGAAAGATGAAACCCTACTGCATGAGAGGGAGGCCCTAGAAGTACCAACGACTTCCATCTTCTACTCGAACAACTTCCAAAAAGGTGCCAAAACATCACCCTTTAGAGGGATGATGTCACACTAGGGTTTTCTTTTGTGCATTTTTTGAATTAAAGTCAAATTAATTTTGTAAAGGGGAAAATTAAGGGTTGTTGACCCCTTACTTTGTGGTTTACCCTAAAATTAAGTGGACAAACACTTTTAGGAG
>JASDQU010374678.1:4593-23186 GCA_032191745.1 Picea mariana
TTCTCCCCCAGTAACTCAATGCAATGGAGACCATTGCTTCCTAAGGAGGGAGGATTGATCCAGGTGGATATCAGTGGCCACCCACCTTCTCCAACTGGCCCAAAACATGTTTCTGGCAATTTTGGTAATTTACAATTTTTAGCAGTTTTTAACTTTCGGGGCCATTTTGAGGCCCTAAACGATGTTTTTTGAGAAAACAGGGAGCAACATGGATCATAAATCATGTTTCTCACCCAAAAGTTGTAGTTCTTGGATAGATTTTTCCAACAAGCTATTGAGAACCCCAAATGGAGATCGTATGCAAAAGTTACGCCCCTGGGAAGTTGACGTATCAACTACCCCCATCAGGGCCCACAAACCTTTTGGCTTTTCATCTTCCGGGGTTAGGGTTTTGGATTTTACTTATGTTAAAAAGGCCCTTAGAGCCTCATTGTAATAATCATGTTCTCATGGATGCGAGTAGCCTTCACATCTCTTCTCAGAGATAAGCTACCACCATTCTAGCGAGTCTGTCACTCTATATTTTACAGTCTCTGTACATTTATTTCATTAATAGAAATCGTGTATTACTGTATATCTGTGACTCTTGTATTATTTCTTCTATATCTCTGTTATATTGTTGTATCTCTTGCAATATATCTAAATATTTATGTGTTATATCTCCGCTCTCATTTCGTGCTGAAAATAATCCGAATCAACGATTTCACTGCACTCCTTGTAGGAAAACTCTTGCTCAGGTAGAGAAACAATTGAAACTCATTCCTCACTCTCTCTCAGACTTCAAACACAAAGCATAAAATCATATGCACAACATATGAAGCAAATTTATATAGAAAGTAAACATCCATGAGCATAACACTCAACATCCATACACAGAGAACAAATATGACACCATGAATTTGAATCGAAGCTCTTTCTATTAATTCAAAACTCTGTACATGGGTGTTTTTCAACTACATCTCTCGGCTTCTGCTCTCCTATGCTCTCTGCTCTCTCATAATGCTGCTTCTCGTTACAATAATACAGGGGAGAGTGTCTATATCCCGTTTCCCTCTTTGCTCCTAAAACTGTCTAATCTAGGAGTTCAATTCTACCTACTTACGTTCATTAACTTAAATGCTTTCACCTAATATAGACGAGAGCAGGATGCTCAAGGTCTATTTACAAATCAAGAAGTACGCCTCTTCTTAACTATTACATTTACGTTTGGCGCATCCACTTCAAAAACATTCAAACAATTTATCACATGCCAAAATGCGTTGGCGTTGCCCACGCTCGCTTGATGTAGGCGATGCTCCTACATCATCCTTAAATTAAAAAGAGGTACTCATCTATCTGGATGGGTGGAAAATTGAAGGAAGTGGGTCAAGGTTTTTGAGAATTATTTATGGTATCTTTTTTCTCCCTTTAACATGGCACCTATTTGCGTCTCATCTTACAGTTGGGTAATCCGCTTGTCTCTGAGTCATACCAATTCCATGTGTCACAATACTTTTTCATCCAATCAAAGAGTGCTCTTATTGTCATCACATTACATTCTTGGTATTCGTTGAGTCAATGTTTTCAATTCAGTTGTCGTGCCTCAACATGTTCAAGGGAAGTTTCACTTCAAACCATCCATATGTAGTATTTCTAGTTTCCATATCCTATGTTATTTCATACTCATTGGATTCACCATATTAAATCACTTTCCTATGTCAGTTCCATGTCGATGATGGGGGATACATCAAGGCCCTCCTTCGATGAGTCTTTTCCTATCGACTTCAACACATCATCCATGAATTTGACTTAGAAACCAATTAGTACCTTAGGACCTGCATTTCTCAATGGCGAGAATTTGACTTAGAAACCAATTCGTAGGTTTATATCATTGACCTCTAATCAGATGATTCCACGAATGTTTTACTTCATCTCATTTATTCACATTCATTGGATTGTACTAGGGTACCTTGGGAGTCATTGGCATCATTGGTGATTTCCCTCGCACTTGTTAATGGTTTACCTCAATGACTGGTAATCAAGTGGTTTCTACCATGTTAGACATCAAAATATCTATTCACATGGCTAGATTCATACCACATGAGGATTGGGACAAAGACCCTGGGTTGAGAATTCACTCTGATATCTACTTTCCCCGGGCTACGAAAGGATATCATTTGAGCATGCTGATATCTATAATGTCACATAGATCCACATCGTATTGGTTTGTAGCTATGTTTTATCATCTTGTAGCTCCACTATGTATTTCCCATGGCTACGATTAGTTCATTTCATGCAGGTATGGATCCACATTGTATCTATGGTGACCATACCCTTAATAAATATTTTTCATGGATCCACGGTGTATTGGTCGATGTCCATGCTTTGAGTCATCTCATATTCCGAGCATAGGTATGCCTACCTTAGAAATGGAACATATATTAATAATGTTTGATGGTTGTTTGCATATTCTTCCAGGTTCTCCAACTCCACACCCTTGCATTAAATATTTGTAAAGTCTTTTATCCATCATTCTCTCTTTCGACCTCACACTTTAGGGGGCATTCTGTTACACATGAAATTTGCACACCTAGGTACCTCGCCCTAAGTGTCGTAAGTGTCATATAACTATCTCATACACCTTCACACCATGGAATAACCTATGTCACAATCCCTAGTCAATATGGAGGAGGGATATATTACATGAAGGCCAAAATAACAAGTGCACATTAATTATTATTAATATTCATGAAAAAGAAATTACTTAAGTGTGAGAATCCACCTCACATTTGGTTTCCTATTTTTTAGGGAAGGTGGAGGATCTCATGGATGGTTGAAATATCTCCTCCTTCAAATCCTTGATATATATTTCCTCCATAAAATCCTCAAGAGATATTTTCTTCCTAAATATCTTTCAGATCCCTTTTTAGTGGATCTAATGAGTGATCCTCTCTATGGTGGTTAAGCCTCCAAATCCTATATAATGAGGGCTTTCCATGGATAATATGGTGTGGATATTTGAGGTATGAAACCTATGGTATTAGGAGAAAGCTTTAGGATGTCAAACATATGATTTTGGGAGCCTTGTGAAAGGTATGTATGATGAGGTCTTGGGAAAGCTATTGTAACTGCATCTACAGTTTGTAAGTATTTCTTTAAGAGTTCTCATTAATATATTGCTTGGCCTATTTCCTTCTAACCTATGGCTCTTTACATATGTTTGTATTATATATGGATTTGATTGGACTAATATTATAGAGTATAGTAGGAGTTATGTGTCTTGTTTTTCATTACATTGCATGTTTCAAACAATGCCAAGGAGCTCAGAGATCAAGCTCAAGTTGGAGCAGCAAGGACAAACATCATAATAAGGTGCATCACACTTTCTTCCTTCTCCTTCTCTTTTTCATTATTTAATTAGATTCAAAGGGATGTTAGTGTCCAATGTTAGCATCTCTTTGTCTTGGTAATAGGGGTCTAGGATCCAAGAGGATATTCACCTGTCCACATGGGAATTTTCCTACAACAGGAGGGGTGCCAAAATGGAAACTAGTTCTTTCCATCTCGATGATGTAGCATCCCCACATTCATTTCTCCAAAATAAATAATTCTTTTGACTTATATTTTTCAGGCCTATAAATCATTCCAAATATCATCAAGCATCCCAATGGTCAATTAAGGGACTTTTGAAGCTTGTTGAACTATCAGTGTATGTATTTTTGTTTTCTTTTGCAAGAGAGACAAGAAAAGTAATAGTATTATTTCTTTCTATTTACATCGAGTTTTTTTTAATAGGTTTAATAAAATAATGTTTAATGAGAGATCGTTTTATGTACAAGTAATCGATAAAGGAAGAAAACACCAACAATGGACCTAGAAACTTGGTTCAAATATACCACATTTTTACCAAATTAGCCTCAAAACCCTCCTATTTATCTTTAAACCATAGGAATGGATATTACAAACCCCCACATTGATTAATGGGAAATGGTTAAATAGATAGAGATGAATATGAAATGATTTCATTCTATACAACTATTATCCTTAAAAAGTAGAAAATAGGGAAGACTTATTCCCATGTGATGATGGACAATGTGAGCTAGATGTAGAATACAGATGTTTAATGTGTACCATGAAGTATCAAAGTTGTGACATTATTGGGTGTTTTAATGTCATGAGCATCCACTAAATATAAATTCCCAGTGCCTACAATATATGTGAGGAAATATTGGGTGGAGAAATTTGTAGAAGGAATCAATGTAAACTACTGTGAGCTAATGGTTCATCCTTTCCAAACCTTTCAAAATAACCATAAGTAAATAATACCTAGTTAAAAAACTTGCTAGAGGTGGTAAAGGATTTGGTGGTTCTCATGAACCACATGAATGAAATGTTAGACACTCGATACATATTGGTGATCTAGATTCCATTTATGTATGAGGTTCATAAGGATTACATTTTGTTAAAGTTGACAAGTCTAACTATGAACAAAGTCGCTCATAATACATATCAATCTAAGGAATTGACAAACGATGGAACAACCTATTTTTGTATGGAATTATACCTCATGGATTGTTGATGTGCATGTGTAGATATTTTAGTTTTAAGAAAATCAACCTTGGAACCTATTCTTATTTGGATACATGTATACTACCAAACTTTATGGAAGGCCAAGTACTTGTGACACTATTCCTCCATGAAATTGACCAAATACTAGTATGTCCATAATTATATTTGTTTCATCAATATATATGGAGTATCTATGGCTCCGCACACATTTTTGTAATATGTGGTAGTATAGATACTAATCCAGGAAATAGATTTTCAAAGAAATTTTCATGGGATGACAACAACATTGAAATATATTAAAAGGGAGATGGGGCCTAAGATTCCTCTCATGATTGAGGATTGTCAAACAATGGATGTTGTTATCACCATAAGTTTTTTCCTTTATGAAATTTAGATGAGCATAATTATAAACCTCATAAATTATTTATAACTCAGAGAACATAATGAATTATTAGTTCCATAGGAATTTATGGGCTACTAGGATAGGTCCAATCATCAAATTACCTTCCCAAAAATTGCACAAGTGATCCATTTATACTTTCACAAATTGCACAGATAAATCTTCAAAGGTCACACAAAATTGTAAAGATAGAAAAGGTATTTCCCTACAACACATAATACTTGAGGATAGAGTTATTGTTGAAAGGTTGGTTGTCATTTATGTCAACCCTTGAAGAATTCCCTAAGGTGTGGTAATGGGACCCAAAGTTGATCAAATAAAAAGGACATGAAGGACATTGTAAATGAAGTTATAAGAATAATCATGGATGGTTAGTCCTCGTCATGATGTTTTTATTGATAGGTGGTACACCACATGTATCCTTAAGAGTAAGGAGTTATGGTATTTTGAGGTTGAATCCCCAAAGTAATGGTCAAGAAGACCCCAAGCGGTTGAAAAAAGGAAGTTACAAGCTGACCCCAAATTAATTAAAGAAGTAAAAGTTGTTGCAACTAAATGTCTTAGGTTATCCCTACAGTTAGTAAAGGAGTCTCTTGGAAAAGTATAAATACACATCAAGAACCTCTCATTTGAAGAGAAACAAGTTCAATGATTGTTTATCTTTCCAGTGTTTTTGGTAAATATTTTTGAGGCATATACGAGGTAGCAAAGTCTGAAGAAGTGAAGTCTAAGGTAGAGAAGGGAAGTCAAGGAAAATTCTATAAACTAAATTTATTAGGTTATACGTGAGTTGCAGTGAAGAAAGGAACATACATTCGTGGGTTGCAGTGATGAAAGGTGTAGACATCTACAATTTTCTAGTGTACAGGTCATGAATCTGTGAAAATCCCTTGAACAAGATGTCATGTCTGGTTTTCTAAAGATGATATGCACCAGTTTGATCTATGTTTTGTGATGGTATGCACCAGGCCTTCTTCATGAGTAAAGGTACATATTTTATGTGTTTATTTGAGGCTTGTATCATGGATGGTATGACATAGATTTAAGGAATGTCTTGGAGGCCCTTTTGGTACATGGTTGTATATGGTTGAGGTTCATGTCTTCATAACATTGATACATGTTTGAGACATATTTGTGGTACTTGGTATATGGATCGTATGGTTCATTGTTAGAGGCACATATTTATGCATTTACATATACTTGAGGCATATCTTTTGGTACATGATATGATACATCTTTGAGGTACACCATTGATGTTATAGAACTTGTTTTGGAATATGTTATGGTACATGTTGTATGATATTATGAAGGAATATCATGAGTGATATGGTATATGGTTGAGGCACTTGGTATGGTAAAGTTTGTTATACATGGTTAATGGTATGATAAAACTTGTTGTATATTGTTGATATATGGTGTTCGTGATCGTGGTATATGATCTATGAGAGTAGATTTGGTTTCGATGATGCATGAATATTAGTGGCAGTAACAGGTTGATATATCAGTGACAATGATTGTGGAAGTGACATGTTGATATATCATTGATAGTGATTGTGGCAGTGACAATGATTGTGACAGTGATAGGTTGATATATCAATGATAGTGATTGTGGCAGTGACAGGTTGATATATCAGTGACAATGATTTTGGAAAAGAAATCGAATGTGGCAGTGACAATATCAGTGGTAGTGACAGGTTAGTATACACTTATATTGCAAGGTGGTAGGATGGGAAAAGGAAAGAGGGTTTTAGCCTCCTTCCAGTTGAAGCTGGAGAATCATGGATTTGTAGCTTCCTTCAGGTTGGAGCATGTAAATAGGGGGTTGTATCCTCCTTATAGTTCTACCCAGAGAATCAAGAATTTGGTACTTCCAATGAATGTGTTATTTGATATATAAGAAAAACATTATGTGGTTTTCTCCCATTTTGGTTTCCACGTAAATTATGTTGTAATGTGTTTATGTGGTTGTTTATTAAGAATTGTTTATTTATACTGCTAATGATATATTGAATGATAATATTGTTGATTATATATTGAATTATAAATATAAATTTTTGATAAGTTGAAGATTGATATTGTGGTTAAAAGTGGTAATAAGTTCTCATACTGATTCACCCCCCCTCTCAATATTTCAACAATTGGTATAAGAGCAGGTCCTTCAAGGAAACAATCTAACTACTGGAAGGAATGTCATGGAATATCCTTAGATTGAATTATAAATGTTTGATGGTTAGAATTATACCATATGGAATAAAATAATGAAAACTGTTTTACAGGTGTAGGTAATTGATGTTTTTCAATCAGTAGTAGATGGATATATGACACCTACCACTCCCCTGATTGAAAAAAATGGAAATAAACTTAATGAAAACAAATCAAAGGATAAAGAAACTATTTTGGGAAGTATGGTTGATTTATTATTTGTTAAGGTAATGCATCATGACACTACAAATGATCTTTGGCACAAACTTTAGAATATCTATGAAGGACATGCCAACGTAAAGGGAGCCAAGCTTCAAACTTATAGAGATAAGTTTGAACAATTAAAAATGAAGGAAGATGAGCACATTGAAGCCTAATTCCTACAAGTTGATGAAGTGGTTAATTCTATCAAAGGATTGGGAGAAGAAATCAAAGGTCTAGTAGTTATACAAAATATTTTGAGGTCTCTTCCAATGAGATTTGATCCAAAAATTTCAGCCATAGAAAAAAGATCATACGTTGCGACACTGGGCATGAATGAACTACATGGGATACTTATAGCCTATGAAATGAGTACAAATCATGATAATACACCTAGGAAGGAAGCAACATTCAAATCATCTAGGAAGACAAATAAAAACAAGAAAATGATAAAGCTAAGTTTTAGTTGTAGTGGTGATTGAAGCAAAGATGAAGAAATAGCCAACTTCGTAAGAAAGTTTAAGAGAGGAACAATAAAGTACGAAGGTATGCTTCCCTTAATAATGTTTAATTTTGGAAATATTTTCCATTTTGCTTCTAAATGTCCCTATGCTAAGAAGTCACATAGTGATGAAGAAGAAGCCCCCAAGAAGGAAAAGAAGTATAAAAGGGGAGACACAAAAATAAACAAAAATAAATTCTTTAAGAAAAGTCTCTACTCAAAAGAGGATAGGTCCTAATTAGATGAGGAGGATGATAGAGACAGTAACACTAAAAATATACTCTTTATGGAATTTTAAAATGATAAAGAAGAAGGAAAAGTAGATCTCAGAGTAGAATTAACCAATGCCTTAGAAGATCTAACAAAATAAAGGAAGCAAAACAAATCACTCAATAAAGAATTACTTAACATAAAGGATGACTCTCAAAATACTAACTATGAAAATGATCAACATATTATTATGGACCTAAAATTCTAAGTTGAAGAAGATAAAACAATCGAAGAGATAATGAGAAAAAGATTGGAATAAAAACAGATCTTAGAAATAGTGATAGTTTCACTAAGGAAGGAAATTCAGAAAAGAGATATGCAGAAAAACAACACCAAAATTCTAGATGAAATCATCAACGCTCAAAGGCTATATCATGATAGGTATGGACTGGGATACAATCAAATGCATACAGAAAAGGGTTCAAGTTCAAAGACTACATAAGGAGAAGAAAGACAAAAGACTTATTCAGAAGTCATTAGAGGATCCATCAAGAAGAAAGAATGGAATAATTCACATGAGAATGATCATGAAGAACATTACATAAGAATGGAACCATCCATAACACCCATGTTTCAAAATCAACAACCACTCATAGAAATAAATCAATAAGAAATCTACAAAGGTACAACACCATTCAAAAAATATCTCAGATATCAAACTATCTTTCTTGGTTCATGTTATTCTTGTAACAATTTTGGGAAAAAATCTAGAAACTACAAGGATTATGCTAAGAACATAGACAATTATGAAGGTCACTCTAGAGTTAATCATTTCAGAAAGCCTCATGAAATGTATAATCAAAAGTGTAACAATTTTGGCTCATTGAATGATGAATTAGAATGTTATAAATGCAATGAATTTGGACCCATGGCCAAGGATTGGAGATTTACCATTCCTCCAAGAGAACCCAAGAAGAATATCGACAGTCATACACAGGGACTACAAAGAATATGGAAATGAAAGAAGGATCAATTCACCATTGAATATTACTCATTTTCTCTACAAGACCAATATAGGAGAAGTTATTGGTATGTTTATAGTGGATGTTCAAAGCACATGACATGTGACAAGAACTTGTTTATCAATTTGAACAAAGAAAGAGATGGATTAATTTCATTTGGAAATGACAATTCAACCAAAATTATAGGAAGAGACACAATCAAGCTTGAAAGAAAAGATGCCAAGGCACAAAATATTCTTCTTGTCTAAAATATGAAGAATGATTTTTCGAGTGTGATTCAAATGTGTGATCAAGGACACACACTTCTATTTGACTCAAAGAAATGTGAAATAAGAAAAGAAGGATTAGGAAAATTGGCGGCTACAATAGTAAGAACTCCAAACAACATATACATCTTAAATGATATTGGAAAGGAAATATTTTTCTTGGGAAAAGAAAATGAAAGTTGTCTCTCACATAGAAAAATGGGTCACATGAACTTTGATAATCTCATCAAAATCAACAAGAAGGAAGTAGTAAGAGAAATTCCTGAAATCTCAAAAGCAACCAGTACTATGTGCAAGCATTGCCTACATGGAAACATAACAAGAACATAATTCATATCAAAAGAATACTCTACAACAAAGCCATTGGAAATTGTGCATATTGATCTATGTGGACCAATGAGAACTAAAGGACTGAATTCAAAATAGTACTTCATTCTACCTATTGATGATTATACACGGATCATTGCATGTTGTTTCCTCAAGAATGAATTAGAAGCATTCAAAAATTTCAAAATATACAAGGAGTTCGTCGAAAATGAAATGGATTCAAGAATCAAGTGCTTAAGATCAGACAATGGAGGTGAATTCATATATAAATAATTCATGGATGGAATAAAAAGGTAGTTCTCATCATCAAGAACACCTTAGAAAAACATAGTCATCAAAAGGAAGAACAAAATTGTAGTATAAATGGCCAGAACCATGTTCAAAGATTCCAAGTTGAGTAATGTCTTTTGGGTACAAGTAGTGCACATAATCATTCATATATTGAACAGAGGAATGCTCGTAAATAACAGTGAAAAAACTCCATATGAGTTATGTAAGTGAATACCAACAAACATCAATCACTTTAGGGTCTTTGGAAGAAAGTTCTACATAAAAAGAGAATATGACAAAGTTGGAAAAATTGATTCTCGAATTGATAAAGGAATACTAGTTGGATACTCAAACAAAAGGAAGGCATACAAGTGCTACAATATGAGACTCAACAAAATAATGGAAAGCATAAATTTAAATATTCATGAAGAAGATGCATCCAATATCAAAGAAGGAAGCAAATATTCAAAAGAGCAGGAAGGATAAGAACATTTGAAAGAAGAAGAAGAAGAAGAAGAAGAGCATCCAAAAGTATATCAAGAGGAAGATGATCAAAAAGATCTTCAAATACGTCCCAAAACACCTAGCCTACAAGTGAAAAAAAATAATCCACCATAATATATTATTGAGAATAAATATACATGAGTTGAAACCCAAAGAAGAATACGTTCACTAGAACAAAGACATCTAGCACTATTATCTGTAGTTGAACCAAACAATTTGAAGAATTCAGCAATGATGAACAATGGATCAAGGCTATGGAAGAATAATTGGATCAGATAGAGAAGAATGAGACATGGGAATTGGTTCCAAGACCAAAGAAGCAGAACATGATTGACACACAATGGGTATTTAGAAATAGTTTGAATGAGGATGGACAAGTAACCAGAAACAAAGCAAGGTTAGTAGGAAAAGGATATGATCAAGTTGAAGGAATAGATTTTGAAGAAACCTTTTCTCTAATTTCCAAAAAAAATTAGAGTTAGTATAGTTAGTAGGATACTTGAGACAATTACGAGAGAATTTTTATCATTCAATTTCACAACAAGAGTTTTTTTTTAGATTAGTTTCTTTCTAGGGTTATGGAGTCTTCTAGTGAAACCAAACTTGATCTAAACCATAAGGTGCAAGTAGATTTGGACCTTATCCTTTAGATCTTTAGGAGAGGGATGTCTAGGGTGCAAGCATGTTTGGGACCTACTCATGCTCTTGTTCAAAGGATGTCTATCACCCTATGTCGTCCATTCCTTAGAACTCTTGACATTGCATGTCGTCCATACCCTCAGTATGTCTCAGAGTTACATGAAGCTTGTTTTCCTATTGTGCACCCTGGTCCTGCCTTCCTCATTGGTAGGTAACCTTGAACCCAACAGTCCACATTTCATCATTGATCACTGACTGGGTGGTTTCCTTTGTGTTCGATGACAAGAAATCTATTCACATTGGGATCCGTGTAGTATCTTGGATGCCATTATCACTATTAGTGGTTTCTTCTCCTTTGTCAGCAAGTTTCCTTGTTGGGTGTTATTCAGAGGGTCTTTTTTATGTATCTCTTACATCTAGCACATACGAAGGACGCACAAGGTCGTTGGTTCATGAACATGTTCTTCATTTGATTTCCTCCAAATCATCAAGCTCATGCTTTGCACCTCATGATGAATGATGAGAGTTGCCTTAATTCTCTCCTTTCAGTGGGTCCCCTTCCATTGAATTCAGCTCATCAATTCTAGAGACGAGACCTAGAGTCCTATGAGTACCTAGAGGCTTGCAGTCATTATTGGTAGGTTCTCTCGCCATCGATAGTTGGGAATACATCAATGTCTCATGATCGATGGCTTATTGAAGTGTTCGACCTTGACACTTCTATTAACACTTGTAAGAATGTGTTCGGTTCCTTGATACCTACTTTTATTATCGGTAGGTTGTCTCGCGTTTGTTAACGGTATACCTCAATGACTGATAATCAAATGAAGTATCATTTTGTTTGACCTCAAATCCTTTATTCACTTGATGTAGACTCGCACCTTTGGAGGATTATGTAGAATACTTGAAAACATCAGTTTATAGTCGCAACTTTCCTGAGTCGTTGCTACCTTTCATTGGACTAGTACCTATTTGAATTCAGTGATCATGGGATATCATATTGTATTCCATTGTATACATATATCTTCATATTGATTTTGAGACTGGTTTTACTGGGCCTTGTTTGTGACTATGACAACCTCTGGCATGTAGGCACCTTTGTATTTCCTATTCATGGCCATGGACGGTTGTTTGGTATATTTTCACATGGATCCACAGTGTAATTCAAATTGCCAGCCATGTGTGCAAAGTCAATACGGATTGTAATATTCTCATGAGCAACTAGTTCTTCCAGTTGGGTTCCCATTACTCCACTTCTAGGTCTTATAATATATTTCGGCCATCACAGATACTCCTGCGACATCACAAATTAGGGGGCATCTATTATAGGAATATTTTCCTCACCCTATGCAAACTTGCACATAAGGAATTTTTCCATTTCCCTATGCAGAATTGAAGTCACTTTTTGCAAATCCCAGAGCTAAATTCATTTTTTTTCCACATATACACACCCTACCTATTGTACATCATGTGTATACATAGGTTGCACCACTAAAACCTATGTATATTGGATTTTGTTCCCAAAATTAAAAAATGGTGTCAGATTTCCATGTCACGTCATGAGATCCATGATCCTTGACCTTCCATATACTAGAAATGTGCCAACTCGACCCTTCACTTCCACTTCAAGGCTGTAAATGGGCAAAATCCGAGCTATGGAAAAAAGGAGAGAAGAATTCAATTTTGAGAGCAAAGTTACTCTAGAGAAATTATTCACTTCATATTGAGTCTACATCCCTTTGTCCTTTTAAGTCTGAACACATTATTCAACCCCCAAGGTCTTCCCTACTTGATTGAGAACCTCATTGTGTCTCTTATATGACCTTGCCTGTGATGGAGGATTGAAGTGGTGGAGACCCAGCTGGAAGGGACTTAGTTTCTCAATTCCGAACTGTGTCGGCATAGAAGTTTGTAATTCATTCACTTCTGTTGATTACATTTTAATAGAAATAATATTTTTTCGTCCAATTAATATCTTGAAAATATTTGAATTGTTATTCCATGGGCGTATTTGTTATGAATGTTGATGGATTATTCTATTGAATGAGATAACATTATATATTATTACCATATGCTTGCATTTGTTGGTTGTTGAGGACAAGTTGCAGGTGTATTTATTTCAGTCAAGTGCTCAATGGTGGACTTCATCAAATCTCTGGATGAGGTAGGAATTTTATCTTTTCTTTCTAGCATATTTGTTTATATAGCATACCCGATATTAGATTTGGTTTCTGCAATCATTTCCATCGGTTGTGGTTTACCCCTATCCATAAAGATATTTTTCTCAAAACACTCCTTTACCCAAACTCTCACTTATTCTATTTCTTAATTTTCTACTGGATTTTGATAGCATGGTGATAAGCAACTCCTAGTGAGGAGATGTCCAATAAATCCATCATTGTTTGTATGTACCTATGTAGATCATTGTGCCACTTCAAAACTAGGTGTCTCTTAGAGTCTTTGATACTGATATTTGAGCATAAGGTATGGAATATATTGGTATACTATGGATTTGTTTGGAATCTTTCTTGATGCATGGTTGTCCATCTCATGTATTGGTCATCATAGCTTCCAACAAGGTATAATTCCTCCTTAAGTGCATCATAAAATGCACCCAAATGGGTCCTATTCTAAATTTTATAGAATCATCTTCGTTGTTTCTCTCCCAGTAACTTTCCTATGAATCTTTGACATGAGGAAGGGATTTAAGAAGAACAAAGGTGTTATTTCCAGTTTCAAGTTTGTTTTGAACAGAGTAATAACCCTGTAATAATTTTAACCATGTTTCCAAAGCATCTATATGTATCTAGCCTTCAATTAAATGGATACTTATATCCTATATCTATCAGATTAATAATAGCCTCTATGGATTTGAATACAATCTCAAATTTTCTCCACCAATCATCATCACTAACATTCCTTTGAAGAAATACTACCTTATCTATATCTTTTTACCTCAAAGTTTCCCAAAACTCACTCACGGCCATGGCCAACAATGTTTTTTCTACTTATGTTAAATGATTCATAATTATGAAGTTAGAGGCATATCTCATCTCAACTACTTTCACCAACTCTAATTTAGAGACATGTCAAAAAATAGGTTGTGACATGTACTTTAAGATCATTTTTACAATTTGTTTTTATCGCTCAATATATTTTGTTATTCAAGATGGGACACTAGTAAACCAATGCAATACAAGGTTCAATGAATGACCTAAATAGAAAGTCCAAAAGATACAAGTATACCCACTTTCTACCATATAATCTTGCAGATCTATAAATGGGTGCACTATTTGTGATAACCTTCAACTTTGTTGTTTTCAATTGCATCGTGAATCATTTTGCCAATGAAATTTGTGTTCTTATCTTGTAAGGAGATGTCATGAGCAAATATAATTAATTACATTTTCTAGTGGCATTTGAGCAAGGCTTCTCCATCCATCAAAGACAAATAAAACCTCCTTATATTTCCAAGAGCTTATGAACTAGGCTTCAATCTTTGGCAAACAATTTTATCTACACATTCTTGGAATCCAAGAGTGTGTATCCTTTAGTTGCAATGTTTATTTTTCTTAGTATACCATGCCAATAAGGTGAGAAAAGAACACTAAATGGTGTGTTGCATGGGCATAGTCACCTATCTTGAGATATTCCATTTTTTGAATCCATAATAGTTGCTATTTTTATTTGTAATTATTTAGCATAGCGAGCTTTTGATGTGCTTATTTTTTTTTCCTTACTCTAAACTAAGAAACTTCTCATATATTCGAATATAGAGGATTTCCTTACTCTAAACTAGGAAACTTCTCAGATATTTGAATATAGAGGTTTTTCCTTACTCTAAACTGAGCAACTTCTCATAGATTTGAATATAGAGGCTACAAGAAAACATTTCAATATTCTTCCCTGATTCCCCAGAATTATTTATTATCACTATTTTTCTTTTCTAGTAAGATAAGATAAATCAAGAAACTTTGAGAGAAAAGATCAAGTTTCAAACGATTTTCTTTCTTTTTTCGCATATGATTGATGTGAAACAAACCCTATATATAATGATATAGAAACCACTGGGTGTTTTAATATGTGTCGCTTCAGGGATTGTCGTCAACATATAATCACTTTGGGATAACGAGCAGTATTGTAATTATATGGATCGATGCTTTTCTCAAAGATGTTTATGGCCAGGGTCGACTAAAAAAAACCATGTTTTTCTCAAAGATGGTTTTAAACAAAATTGTTTTTTAACAAAAATATGTTTATGTTACACCATGAATTAAAGAAACTTTTTATCAACAAAGTTTAGATATTAAGTTCAACTTGGCACTTGCATTTTGTATGTATACATCACCAAACTATCAATTTTCATATAAAAGATCTACTATCCACCATAATACATGGCTACCTAACTATTGTAACTATTAGTAAACAACGGATTCCAAGAGATAATCAATGTAGTGGATGCACTCACTCTCTATTGACACTTGTTCTTGCATTCTTATCTCATAACAACTTGTATATTGGTTTTTAATCCATAACATCACCCATAGTCCACAATCAACATATGATCCATTCATAGAGAATTTATCCAACACATGGCCCACTCCTCCACATACTAAAAACTCCATATACATATGAGAAATCATCCCCTTCAAGAAAATTTTATAGGTGTTCACTTTAGAGACTCAACTCAATTATACCATATAGTCATGCATTAGTTGTTGTCATGCTCAAGTAAGATCTAATGGCCAATTTAACTTATTCACCCAACCACGAAGATGAATATCTATATATCCTAGTTAAGTTGAACTCACTTATTTATCATCAAGACCAAGCCTTACAACTTAGGCACACCATGAATGGGGTCATTTGGTTCTCATCTCAGACAAAACAAGACATCCTTTGTTCAGTTTAGACACTCCAAGTGAACTATTAGCTCAAACACACCAAGAATTAGCTATCGATATAATCTTAGACATGCCAAGAAATCCATCAAGTTTGAAAAACAAAGAAATTCTCATTCAACATGTATCATAACCAACAAATATCTAAACAATGACTTTCATTGTGAAACACAAAATAATGGGTCTATGCACATGCTCCGTTTACCAATCCTTGACACACTTAGGATTAAAAAATGGACACCATATTTGTGGAGATTTGAGTCTTCTATGACATGCATTGAAGTTCAATGTTTGGAACAACACTATTTCTTTTATTGAACACAACACACAAAATTTACCTTGTTTTTCCGTGACCTTCCCATATATGACACTACTGCTAGGACTATCACCAATATCCTTTGGACCAAACTTCAACAACTCTTTGTTGCATCCAGAACAACATCCTTGTATTGGGATGCAAAATGTATATCTCAATGAAACAATGGAGACAATGGTGACAAAAACTAAGGGTGATTTCTTATTCTAAGTGGTTTAATTGTAATGCACAAAAATATAATTTTGCAGAGAAGAAATAAGATACGTAGCACAATTGTTAGAAAAAAGAAAAATATAGAGAGCACAGTGACACAAATGATTAAAAAAATGATACCTTTATTATCTCAGTAGACAAGGTCACTTGCCTCTTCAAGGGGGCAACCTCTAGTAGAGCATAGCTCAAATAAAAAATGATTCACAAGACAAACATTTTCCATGCTTTCTACCCCTGTTTATACTACTTCTATCCTCTAAGTAACATTCTAAATTAAGAAACTTCTCGAGGTGAAACCTTCTAGTAAGTTTTTTTACATTAGATGTGTTCACATTATTACATAGGCCTTATTTACTAATGTCAACATTTATTACATAGAAAAACACATTATTCTATTTACTTGAGGGGTTAGGGAGGTTAGGACCCTAACATTAATTTTCAAGGAATATAGGAATCAAACAATATTTAACTCATCATGGATAGTTGTCCAAGTAGTTTGAGAATTTGATATTTTCAATAATTTGGGAGTTCTCGGGAAGCATGAAATTCAAGAATTCATGAATTGTACCTTCATAAGGGTGATGAGACAACTTGGTGGAGTACCCGTAATATTTTGACAATATGGAAATTGTGGAGGAGAGAGGCTACTTTAAAATAGGTTACATATTATGCTCTTGTTATTGGTTTGAGTTGTTGTGGATTTATTTCTTGTTAAGGGAAGCACACCCATTGCATTAAATGGATTGATGATAAAAAAAAGTGATTTAGTTTACAATGAATCCTTTTTTAAGTTTTTATTATCTTTATTGTATACTAAAAAATCCAGCATTTCCTACTTGACAAGAGCCCTAGATATTTTTCGTTTTTTAGGCGGTATTTTAGAGAATGGAAAAATGGCACTACTAACATCATCAACATTTTTCAAGGATATTAAAAAAAAAAAAGTTGTGTCAATGTAATACTGTGTTTCTATGGAATTTATAAAAGGTGTTTTTTGTCATTTTTTGAGAAGTGGTGATGGTATCACCACTTTTCTTTGAAGGGATTATTTAAAGGAATTTTATGTAGGTGTATGTCTACAGTACATCATTTTCTTTTTATTTTGTTTTGTCTAGTTTTAAGGGGTTTTTTTGTTTTTATTTATTTTTAGATGTGATATAGTGGCTCACATTTTTTAGGGGTTCTGATTCTGTGGGTTTAGTAGGTTAGTGTGCTCAATATGGTCAATCATGGTCTATATAATCAAGGTGGTCAACCATGGTCCATAGTGGGTTACTACTATTAGTGGTTTAGGAGATTTTTGGGTTAGGAGGTGTTCAATCCCTAACAAAGCCTAAGTTTTAGGATTTGTTCGGGTCCCCCAAAAAATTGCACTAATCCTTATTAATTGATCTTTGCTCTATTTATGAATTCTAGAGTTCGTGAATGTTAGTTACTTTATTTATGGATTGTTTTCTCCTTGTATGCCATCTATGCATATATTTTTATGTTTATCATTGGGTGAAATTGAAAATTTATTTAATGTCCAATTAATGAGAATGGCATGCTTGTTTCTTCTTCCCTAGTGAAATTTTAATGATGCTTTCACTTGTTATCCTTGCATTTTTATTTGATTGCAACTTATAGTTAAAATTAATCTAATATTGATGAAGCAAGGGATGAATAATGTTATCACCTTGAATAAATGCACATTTAGTACAATTATAAGAGGAAAGATGGAAAATATTGCCAAGTAAGAAGTGAGGTGGAAGTGAGTGAAGCTACTTGCTAGATTCATAAGGGGATGGTAATCACCACTCATAAGGAGATGCAATTGTTTTGGGTAATATGGTATGTGAACGAAGTATAAGAAATGCATACAATAATTTGGTGATGACAATATAGGTAAATGGGAAACGCAAGATCAATTTATTTTTATCTTTGAAAGCCCATCTTCGATCATAGGGGGATTGATAGGTGAAAGGGAAAGGTGGGAGGCATTATGATCAAGAGCATAGAGATGACATCTCAATATTTGTGAGTAATTATTAGAATAATATATTATCACCTAAGATCAACTGACCAAGTTTTGA
>JASDQU010374678.1:52708-65481 GCA_032191745.1 Picea mariana
ATGAATAAGATTTGAATTATCTGTAACGAAATGGTTAATTGGATGAGAATCTAATGCAAATCATGCATGTGGTCAAGTCCTCATGGATAAAATTATTATATTGTTGTGTATGCATGTTAGATTCCACTACAATGTTAATTATGCATTTGTCTTTGTTGTGAGAAATCTTACCCTTCGAACAGGTTAAGCTCCCTTTAGTCGGGTTTTCTTTGGCTAAGAAAGAATAGAGCAAGTGGAAACTAACATCCTTTGCTCATGTCTATTCACACATGAAAACAATAAGAGAGAAAGGAAAAGTGAGTGCACCTTTTTTGGAGGTTATCCTCGATGCTCCGTGTTGCTCCAACGTTGAATCCATTCCTATCTCAATCACGATCTCACTGCACTTAAACAGAAGGATCTTCCTCTTATACTACTTGTACAAGGTTAGATAAAAGAAAATCTAAATACATGAAATAAGAATGATATTCATATATAAAACTAAAAGAGATAGAAGTATGGGAATACGTCAAGCTTATATTAATGAGAAACAAAGGGTAAAACTTACAATCACCTTGATGTGATGTAGATCTTCCTCCAAGCTTATGCTTTCCATCCCCACTCTTGAATTTCTTAAGATCAGAATAATGATGCCCTTATGGATTCTTCTCCCCCTCTCACCTTGGAATGCCCTCATTATATAGTATTTGGAGGCTTAACCACCATGGAGAATATCACTCACTAGATCCACTAAATTGGGATCTCCAAGATTTTTAGGGAGAAAATATATCTCAAGGATTTTAAGGAGGAAATATCTCTCAAGGTCGATCAAATTAAGATTTTGGTTTGAGAAAATCTCTCAACCATCCATGAGACTCTCAACTTCTCCTTGAGATTAGGAAACTAAATGTGAGGTGGATTCTCACACTAAATTAATTTTCTTTTTTAGAATAATAATGAATAATATATGTGATCATAGTATTTTGACCTTCATATGATAAATTTCTCTCCTAACATGTCTAGGGATTATGGAAAACACTCCTTCACTAAAGTGTGACAAATTCACACTTAGTAGTGTGGGAATTTGGTGTGTAACAAATGCCCCCTAAAGTGTGAGGTTAGAAGAGAAGTTGATGGCCAAAACATTTTACAAAAATATGTGCATCAAGGGACTAGAGTAGGAGAGCCTGGAGGAAGTTGCAAACAAACATCAAACAACATATATATGAATCATCCTGAGGTAGGAATACCCATTCTCGGTACCAAGTTGACTTAAAACATTGTCGCCAACCAATACACTGTGGATCCATAACAATATAGAGTAAGGATATGGCCACCAAACATACAATGTGGATCCATACCTCCATGAATTTATCAGGTTGTATCCATGATATTTTACACAATGGATCTACGATATGACAACAACATAGTCACAGACCAATACAAAGTGGATATATGTGACAATGTACATCAATAATATTTCTCTCCGTCACAACCTGGGTTGCACACATAACACTGGTAGATGCCCAGAAGGTTCCCAGGGTCTTCATCCCGATCCCAAATCAATACGATTCTAACCATGTGAATATAGGTGTTTATGTGAAACATGGTAGAAACCGCTTGATTGTCAGTCATTAATGTATACCGTTAACAAGTGTGAGGGAAATCACTAGTGATTCCAATGACTCTCAAGGTACCTCAGTACAATCCAGTGAATGTGAATCAATGAGATGAAGTTGAACATTCGGCGAAATCTTTTGATCAGAGGGAAATTATGTAAACCCACTGTCGAAAGTGAGGAAACCTACCATTGAGGCATGCAGGCTTCAAGGCACTAATTGGTTTCTAAGTCTGACTCTTGGATAATTTATTGAATTCGATAGGAACAAACTCGTCGAAGGAGGGACATGATGTATCCCTCGTCATCGACATGAAACAGAACAATAAATGATGTGGAATGATAGAGAAAATGTGCACAGGATGATACGAGTATCAATATTGTAGAGTGGTTGTAAGGTTGTGTTGAGCACTCAACACACCCTAAAATCCTTATAAAATTTTGTCACTTTTTGGGTACCACTTGTTTTCTTCATTGTATTACTCGATTTCATTTTGGGAAATGGTTTATCTTTGTTTGTTTTCATGTCTCTTATCACCTAGTCATTTTTTTTTTAACTCGTGAAACCTCATGTCTAAAAGACCTTAACACTCGAATTAAGAATCAACAGCTAAATACTGCACCTAATGCGCTCATGTTCAGCGTTGGAAATAATTCAAGTAAGGGAACCACACAAAGACAACAGTCGCCGAGCACCGACTCTCATCGGCATCAGCAGAAGGCAGTTTTGGTTTGCATAGGTTATTTGCATAAAGGTTCGAGAGATAGTCGATCCCCTTCGACATCGGCAAAATACGAGGAAGACTAACATTAACAAAGGACATAAAGAAATCACTGATATTCGATGCCTGATGCGCTTTATCAAGATCAGGGAAATCCAAAAAAGGTCACAAAAATCATTACGGCCACGATAAATTTATCTCCAATCATCGATCCTCGATGCGTTTTCGGAATCGAGACTTTTTTGAGGGAGCCGATCCGAGAGCACTTGGGTAGGTTTATTGTTGATCGTCGATCCTTGACACTTTCGGGCTTTGGCGAGTTAGGTTTGGGTTTAGAAATGTATGGCTTAAAGAAAGTCCTGACTCCAACTGACATGAGCGAATGAAGTCACTGGTATCGAATGCCATGTAAGAGAGTCGTACGGTATAGTTTTATCCCGAGTCATTTTTCTTCCCTAGGTCCTAATCATGCCTCCTAGTCAGCTTCTCCACGTCAACTCTGTACGAAAATATCAATCGACATCAGAGCTTTTGCAGGAGGATATCAACAAAAATGTTCATAGCACAATACTGACCCCTGATCCACCAACTGAAAGAGAAGAACAATGGGACGTTTGTGGCATTATATACAATCGGATTTTGGACATTTAAGGAACTATTTAATACCTGATCCCACATTAGTTTCTACCCCGTGTGCCAATTAGACAACAACATTTTGAAATTGTCAATAGACCACATTACCACCCACACCTCCACCGTCAACCATGATGAATTTTAGTTTAAACATCTCTGAAGATATGGCGACAGATTTGTTGAAATTTCACTCATAACCCAAATTAAATGGCTGATGCGACACGATAAGTTCACCCTTGTTTAAATCTCTAGAATGGTTTTGAAAAAATTCATTATGCGCGTAAGTTGAAATCCAGAGCGTCTGAAGCAGCAGAGTGAGTGAGTCGAGACTGTACTAACCCTTTTGATTATCAAAACCATGTTTAACAAGCATCAGAGGTATGTATCCAAGTCTGTCAATTCGTTGGTTATAATTTATATATGCGCAACCGATTTTATTGCACAATCTCTAAAATATGTTATAGTTGCAGGTAAGATGCCTCTTAGAAATCCAACCACCAGATGCTCGCTGAGAGAACCAAAGCCGAAAGAATTTGGGTCAAGATAAATCAGGAGATGAAAGACATCGGCTTCCCAGAGTTCATCTCACCCGAGGACTTTGTTGACTTGCATGACATAGTCAAACAACATGCAGAACAAGACTCGGCATGGACTACAGAGATAGCAAAGGTGTCAAACATGGCGTCGGGACAAGTACAACAACTCATGGAGTACCTGATCAAGACTTGAACAATATTACATCAACTAAGGGTCATAATAGTCAAGTATCGGGCACGGGAAGTAGAAGTAAAGGAGATCCTTTTGGCCCCGATGGAACAACACAGATTCTTGTATGCCAACACATGCGAGGAACTCTTTGTCAAATGGTCAGAGTATGAGAAGATTCATCCACTTCAAAGAAACCATTCAATGACTCTTAGAAGATAGAGAGATGGGAGCGCCATGTGGCGATGTTTTGTTTTACTTATCTTGCACTTTTGATAGTTATTTTTAGTTAATGATTTGTTATAAATAAGAGGATCAACCTTTTAGAATGGGTCGATGGTTTTGGCAAAGACCCTCATTTTTGGAATTGTAAAGAACTATTTCGGAACTACCTTAATTGAGAAGTCTTGTTTAGGACCGGAGACAAATGTAAGTTTTTCATCAAAGGCGTGTGTGATTGGATCATAAGGAGGAATTACTTCTGACTTTATCTCATGAATGGATGTTGTAATGAGTAAGAGTTTATGAATCTATTGATAAGTTATTTGATTCAATATTTTTATAGTTCTTGTCTCTAATGATGGAAAGAAAATCATTGTGTTGATGTGTGATTAATGGTTAGAGCTAAGGAAACTATTTTTATTACCATCATTGTATTGCATGTATGTTTTCTTTAGATAATTGTATTTCAATCAATAATTAAAGTACAAGCAAGTTGATGTACTAGTACTAGGCTTTTCATGGGTATGAAAATATTTCTTTGCATGCTAGAGCACGAGGGTTATCCCAAGCTCAGCCTTCTTCAATAGTTAAGATTTCCCCTTTACCCAACTAGTTTATATACCAGCACAGATCATTTAGCAAACCCACCTATTAAAAGAAAATACAAAAAAAAACATTTAAACTAAAGGAGGAATTTTCATAAGAAGATATCTTGTCAATCACTATGTAAATCCCATCAATTATTTGGCCGGATCGACAAATCTGGAGAACCATTCCACTATCAAACGTTGCAGAGTCTAATTGGGCCTCGGTGGAGGGTTTGGTTCATGTTGTTGAGTTAAAGGGATTTAGGACCCCTCAATAGAATTTGCACTAGAAGGAGGGTCGATGAATGAATGGCTAACAATATTTCTAATATAATATTTCACATAGCCTATAGATTCAAAACAACCCACATGCATGGCTAGTCATTCTCAAGACATCCCACACACACTGAGTACTCTTGAAATGAGTAACTCACCCCAGAAAGAGGAAGAACAATTATTCCCTGAAATACCTTACACTCTTCCCCACGAGGAGTTGAAATAGTTTAGAATAATCACAAGAGCTTATGCTCGACAAATTGGAGCACTACCTTTAGCTCTGTTACTTCCTCATAGAAAACAAGTAAGCAGACCAATGGTCGACACCACCGACCAGGTTTTTGTTCACACAGTAGAAGACCTGATAGATTTCACCCTCACCAAGATCGAACATCCCCTCAATCTAATCCTCGACACACCAGTTGGTAACTGCTCTGAGCCTGATGACTTGAATCTGACGAAGAAAGGTTTAACTCAAAACGCTTAGTTTTGGAGTCAGACGACATGGAAGATAACAATGATCATAATGAAGAAAGGGAAAACCCACCTCAAAATAATCAACCTTGGTTGGCTAGAGATTCTCTCACAATCCCCGGATGAGTACATAACCTTCCTCGACATCAAGAAAAGTTACTCCCTAAATTTGACCCAGAAACCTCAAAATTTCTTGAAGACCATATCAAAAAATTCATACTAGCTATTAGACTGATGAATGTCCAACATGAAGACGAAGTATGCATGATTTTCCCCTATACTTTTGAGAATTCAGCCTCCACGTGGTATTTTAACTTTCCTGTAGGGTCCATAACTAGTTGGACGAAGTTTCAAAAGGATTTTTTAGATAAATTTGCAGAAGAAACCACTATAGGATCTTTGATGGCTGAGTTGTTCGCCGCCACCACAAGTTCAAAGGAGAAGGTTGAATACTTCAATCAACAATTCACCACTATCCTAAACAAATTTCAACCTGAATCTAAACCCACTCGGGAGTTGCAAATCGAAGTTTATGCTAATGCTCTCCCTTCTTCCATTTCCATATTTGTAAAAAGGGCTACCAAAACAACCTTAGCTGAGAATTTTGAGGAAACCAAAACAATAGAATTTCAAATGAAGGGATGCAAAGAACGCTAGGTCTCATTAGTCAAGAAGGAAGCTCAACCTCCGCCCAACAGAGGACTCTTATTGACCAAGCCCCCATGCAAACAAACAAAACAAGGTCCCAAAAAAGGAAGTGGAGACATAGAAGACCTACAATGAATGATAAAGAAATTGTCAAACGAAATAATAGACATGAAAAGAAGTGCAGGGGAAGGAAACCAAGGTCAAAGGCCCTATAAAACCTTTTTTAAAATAAATCCACCATTCAAAGCAATTGAACCTCCCCCAACCAACTTAAACATCGACTTGGGAAATGTGGCATCTGACTCTTTCTATACCTATCACCAAGAGAAACATTCTAAAAGAGACTACCCACAATGGGTTCATGCCGTGAATTTGATGGCCAATCGATTTCTATACGATGTTTCTCTTACCGAACAATCAAACAACTCAACTATGAATATTGTTAATCAGGAAGAAGTTGACCCACCGGAATAAACAGCTATGTTGTTATGGGACCCTGACCTACCGATGCCTTCCAATGATCTATTTGAGGTTCAAGAACCACCCGCAGATGTCTTGGTTGTGCAAATGTGAAGTAGGGGTCATTCGGTCTCAAACAACCTTACCGTGGCCCACACTTCAAGAGGAAAACAAACATCCGATCACTCGAAAGAATATTTTGTCTCCCAAAGAAATCATATAAACATACATGCACGAGAATCGTCCAAGCTAGACTACAACACAGTAGAATATTTGAAAAAATTGAAGGCTAATATATCGGTCATGGACATGTGTAGAATCCCCCAAAAAAAGAAATTTTTGTTACAAGATTTGAAGTCAGTATAAACTCCTATAACAAGCACTGACCAAGGAGAAAATACAGCCCTCACATATCTAAGAAATAATCCAATTGTAAACGCTTTCTCTAAAGATAAAAAGGGAAATCCTTTTGTCCCACTGCTCCTCTTGAAATTTGAAGTCTTCAACAGAAACCTCCATAATTGTTTGGTTGACTCAGGGGCGTCCTATAATGTTATTTCATTATCTATCTACAAGAAATTAAATGTAGTCCCTCTCAAAAGTGATGAACATGTGATACAACTGGATAGAACCTGGGTGAAAGTTATGGGAGAACTCAAGGATGTCATGATCAGAATGGAAACACACCCAAAATTTGTTCAAGTGATTCACATCATTGTAGTAGATATCCCAGAATCTTATGGATTGCTACTTAGTTAAGATTGGTCCGAGAAGTTTAATGGATACTTTAGCATATATTGGGCTCACTTGTGGTTTCCATTAAAGGGGCACGTGAACATGATCAGGATCAATAGGGAAAGGTATCTCAAACATATTGTCATTAATTTAGAAGCCCTTAACGAACCCTCTTTGACAGATTTCCCTGTGCTAGGAAATTATTCATGAGACTCTGATTTCGGTAATTTCTCACCTCTCTCATTTGATTCCCCTCTTACTCAAAACTCTGAAATGACTTTTCAAGAAAATTTTCCGATAACGGTAGAAGAAATCATTTTCTATCAAAAACCTCTATTAAAAACCATGGAGCATATAGGAGGAAAGGAGGAAAGTGGTAGGAAAAAGAAAAGTGATGGTTTTCTCTCACAAGTTTGGACCTTGTACTTTGATGGGTCTAAGTAGCAAGAGGCATTAGGAGCAGGGTGTATCCTCATTGTTCCCAAAGGTAAATGAAATTTCCTGTCCTGTAGACTAGAATTTGAATGCACAAACAACATCGTCAAGTATGAAGCTCTAGTACAAGGGTTAAAGAAAGCCATAGACTTAAACGTTAAAGAACTAAAGGTTTTCGGAGACTCTAAAATCATCATTAGACAAGTAAGGAACACTATACACTACAACTCTCCCCACCTAAGGAATTATCAACAGGAGGTGCACAGACTAATAGAACATTTTGAGTCCTTCAACATTATAGCGATCGCCAAAACAAAGAACAGTCTTGACGATTCCCTGGCCACTATTGCCTCAAGGCTACCCCCTTTAGAAGACTATGAAGCCTCTCAGTTCACTATGGAGCTACTCTACAAACCATCGGTTCCCAACAATATTTCTAATTGGAAGGTCTTTGAAATAGATAAACAGACCATAAACTTATTAACCAATCAGAAAATTTTTAAAGATCTAGCTATTGACGATGAAATATTTCAGGAGAAACTAGTAGAAACTGATCTCCATGTACAAAGAGCTGAAACAGATCAATCAACTGACAAACTGAGGTTTCACACGATACCGAAAGGGGTATCCAATTAAGAAAACCTTTTTGACTTAAGGGAAAGGTTTAAAGGATCAACAAACACAAATACAGGGATTTCATGTCCCATGTACAAAACCATAAATTTAGGAACATCGGAGAACCCTAAGAATATAAATCTTGGCAAGACAATATCTAAAGAAGACATGAAATCCTATCTCAAGTTGTTCAGAGAATATCAAGATGTTTTTGCATGGTCCTACCGAGATCTGAAAACTTATGATACTCTCATTATCCAAAACACAATCCTGTTAAAACCTGGAGTAAAACCCTTCCAACAAAAGCTCTAGAAGTTCCACACATCCCTGGAGCCTCTCATGTGTCAGGAGTTGAAGAAATTACTAGATGTTAAAATTATCTTTCATGTTAGACACTTTGCATGGGTAGAAAATTTGGTTCATGTCGGGAAAAAATCTGGGGAGATCTATTTGTGTGTGGATTTTAGAAACCTCAACAGAGCATTAGAAAAGGAAAACTACCCAGTCCCACTGATGGAGCAACTCTTGCAGACCGTGTCTGGTTCTAATATTTTCTCCCTGCTGGATGGTTTTTCAGGTTACAACCAAATTCTAGTTTCAGAGGAAGACCAATTGAAAACTACCTTTCGAACCAAGTGGGTAACCTTTTCTTATAAACGCATTCCCTTTGGGTTAATAAATGCAGGGGAAACCTTCCAAAGGGCCCTGGACATAGCATTCATGGGACTAATCAACAAATTTGTAGTAGTTTGTTTGGATGACGTGACTGTGTATTCAAAGAATAGAGAATATCACATCCAACACCTAACCCAAATTTTTGAAAGTTGTAGGAAATACGGTATACATTTAAACCCTAAGAAAACTATCTTTGGTTTCAAGGAAAGGAAACTATTAGGTCATGTTATATCTCAAGAAGGAATTCATATAGACCCAGAACGAATTAGGGAAATAGCTCATCTTGCATTACCCCACAACAAAAAGGCTATGCAATCCTTCTTTGGGAAAATCAATTTTGTGAGGAAATTCACCCTCAATTTCGCTAAAACCTTCAAACCCTTACAAAATATTATTCGAAAATATGTTGAATTTAAGTGGGATGATGAACGGAAAAGTGCTTTCAGAAATATTAAGACTGCAATATCTCAAGCTCCAGTGTTGCGAAGTCTCGACTTCAACAAAGATTTTTTCCTCTACACTTTTGCCTCTGACCAATCGTTAGTTGCAGTATTGACTCAGAAGGATGATGACAACAATGAGGCCCCAGTCTCATTTATGAGAAATAATCTCTAAGGGGTTGAAATAAATTACCCTTCTATAGACAAGCAGGCTTATGCGGTATACAAGGCAGTAAAACACTTCAGATCTTACATCCTAAGGAACTACACCAAAGTCATTGTGCCTCATCCCACAGTCTGATCCCTATTCACTCAGCAGGAGATGGGGGAAATAAGAGGGAACTAGATGTAAGTGGTCCAAGAATTTGATCTCGATATAAAACCTGCCAAACTGGTTAAGGGATAAGGATTCTGTAAAATGGAAGTCAAAGCCCAGGACCAAGTAAATGAAGACCCTGGGTGGGAGAATGAATTGGCATTATGGTATAGTGAAGCTTCATGCATATCCCCAAGGCATGAGTCTTGGCATGGGAAATTATCTTATATCTTGCACCATGGGACTTGCCTAGAAAACCTAAACCCTAAAGAAAGGAGAGATCTCAGACTAAAATCGACACAATATCGTCTCATAAATTCAGTGCTCTTCCACGCTAATTATGATGGGTTACTTTTAAGATATCTTGAATGAGAAGACACAGACAAGGTTTTAAAGGAGCTCCATGATGGACTTGTAGGTGGACACTTCGCAGGGAATACCATCACTCACAAAATACTGAGAGTCGGTTATTATTGGCCTATTATGTTCAAGGATGCTCACACATATTCTAGGAATTGTAAAATTTGTCAAGTAAGCGTGGGGAGGGAAAAGAGAACAGTCATCCCACTCCAACCTGTGGTCGTCTCCAAGCCATTCGAGCAATGGGGGTTATATATCATAGGATAAATTACACCGAGTTCTTCAAAACAACATAGATACATACTGACTTCCACAAACTATTTCACGAAATGGGCAGAGGCTATCCCAGAGGCTATCCCTTTGACTCATGTAAACAAAAAGGCGGTGATCCAATTCATAGAACAACAATTGATCATAAGATTTGGTATGCCTTCCATCCTTGTTTTTTATAATGCCTCTTACTTTTCTTCCACACTATTAACAGAGTTTTCTCTAGAAAAAGGAATCATAATCAGATACTCTGCAAACTATTATCCATAGGGGAACGAAGTGGTAGAATCAACCAATAAGAACCTAGTGAGGATATTAAATAAAATAGTTGTAGACAACTAGAGGAATTGGCACAGTTCACTTCATAATTCCTTATGGAATGATAGAGTAACACCCAAAGAAGCTATAGGGAATTCCCCATACTTTTTGGCATACGGACAAGAAGCCATTCTCCTAAATAGACTATATCTTCCATCTCTTCAGCTTGCTCAGGACTCTAGAGGAAAACCCTCATCAGTTATTCAACAAAGAATTGATACCCTCCTCATGCTGGAAGAAGAAAGGGAGAAAGAAAAATAAAATTTCATTGCTCATCAACAGATAGTTAAAAGGTGGTTTGACAAACATAAKGCCAAAGAGAAGAATTTTGAAGTAGGAGACTTAGTCCTGAAATRGGAYAGAGTGAATGAGCCGAAGGGAAAACATTCTAAGTTTYAGAATCTATGGCTYGGACCTTTTCAGGKAGCCRAGAAACTTGGAGCAGGCACGTATCAGTTGCAAAATCTGAGGGGGAAACCTGACRCCCTCCTGGTGAATGGTCAATCCCTAAAACAATATTTATGTTAAAAAAAAAAATGTGTGTGTTTTCATGACATTTTGTTTTTAGGTAGGCTGATTGCGGAGTCCTTYATTTTTTGTTTTGTTGTTATAGTATTTTTTCACTTTRAAKTTGTGTTCCACAAAGCATTGGTTGACCTYAGTTCATGCGGTATAACGAACTATGTTCYTCACTCATGCTTAAATACAACACAAGAAGCGATGGGAGAATTGCAGTTGTTTTGAAGGAGTTGTGTATCTAACCTRTGCAAATAAACAACGTTGGAAAAGTGATGAAGTGTCTGCCTGGTGGTATAGTAAAACCTAAAGGGAAATATGGTAAGCTAGAAAGGACCACATGTACCTCAAGACAAAGCTAGCAAAAATTCACCTTAACCATCTCATTTTGAAAATAACAGACATCCTCCTCTCCCACTCGCTCAGGGAATTCTACCAAAATAAAATCAATTATATCAAATGAGTGCAAAGTAGGAGAGTGTATGCAGATAACTCCATCGGGGCTATGGGCATTCGCTGGTAGTGGAGCAAGGTCTGTGACATCGGGGTGACTCCACCGGGGCTATGGATGCTCATTGGGAAAGGAGAAACATTGTAGAAAGTGAATGATGATAACTGTTAATCCCTAATATTGGCTCATTACCCCTTAATTGGGGCATATTACATTAGTAATGTTATTTTATTTATGTCGGATTTATACCATTAGTTGTAATTATACCTCCTAGTCTCATATATATACCAAGGAGACATTTTCATTTGGAATCATCTTGTACTTGAACATTTAAGTGGGGTAAAAGGATGTTACCCCCTCGAAGAGGCTTATTATCTGAAATTATCTCTTTTTCAAGGCGTTGAGTACTTTTTCTGAGGTTTTTCTATGCTATATCGATATTTGGTTCTTAACAATAACTAAAAGGCATGGTGCCAGTGAATGATTTACTTGACTCTTGTCAAAAGAGGGCATGGGTCATGGTTAAAGGAAAGGAAGGTGGAATAAAGGTTGAAACCCCTCAGGCAGGCCCAGATTCACCAACCGGGGAATTTCAAACGCAAGGATAGAAGAGGATCTGATAAAAAACCAGTTAATTTCTTAACCAGCTTATGCATCAGCTGAGCCCAGGGAAGGAACATAGATTCTTTTTTCGCCCAGTAAGTCACCATTTGTTGAGCACTCAACACACCCTAAAATCCTTATCAAATTTTGTCATTTTTTGGTTACCACTTGGTTTCTTCATTGTTTGACTTGATTTCATTTTGGGAAATGGTTTATCTTTGTTTGTTTTCATGTCTCTTATCACATAGTTAGTTTTTTTTAAACTTGTGAAACCTCATGTCTAAAATACCTTAACACCTGAATTAAGAATCAACAACTAAACACTTGATCTGAAAATGGAATGTACTTGTTTAAGGGTGCAAGGTATCCATTTTCCATAATTTAAAATGTGAGTTATACACTCCAATGTGACCTACACTTGCTTCATGTGTTTAAAAGTGCAATTTGTTTATGTGTAAGTTTCTTGTCTCTTCTTGTCAATGCTCATGTGAGGAGAAGGTTCTTTTAAGTGATTAAAATGGTGTCATAAACAATGTACAGAAGTATATAATGCAGCAATAACACATCAAATCACAGCAACACCAAAATGATAAAGCAGTTCACCCACTTCAGGCTACATCTGCTGGACCAAGCCTCCCAAACTAGGCTTGTCCTCTTGTATTAAAAATGCTCCAAATGCTAATACAAGAAGAAGAATGTCTCAAAGGACAGAACTG
>JASDQU010374679.1:3007-28795 GCA_032191745.1 Picea mariana
TTTTACAGCATAACTATTAGTCATTCTTTTATGTAAAAATGCTAGTCAAGTCTTATATTATACAATTTCATACATGATTTCATTTGTTCTTGATTCAACTAATAAATACATTTATCTTAATTTGTGATACTTGAATTTAAATTTAAGTGGACAAGTGTATATGTAGGTTTCACTTGCTTTGGAATTTTCTAACCAAGATCAGGTTTTAATATTGGCATCCATCTAACCAAGAATAGGTTTTAACTTGGAACCTGGGCATCATATATATAATGAGGCCAGTGGACCATGCTAAGAATCTGTGTTTCGTTTCAACCACTTCTAAGTTGATATTTAAAATACTTCCATGCAAAGTAAATTAAGACAATAAACTTCCTAGTTGGTCCAAAAGTTTATTTCCTTGATGTTACTTGAATGTCATCACCCATGCTATGGTTGGAACCTCAAGTGCTCCCATTGCCCGTAGGACATGGGCTTGGATTTGAGGACATGTTGGTGGTGTTTTTCTTTGGACTTATTTCCATTTTCCCAAAATTAATTAATTTTTTTATTTAAATAATTTAAGTTTTTATAATTTTATATATTCTTTTTATTTTTTTTTAATTAATATTCTTTTTATTTTTTTCTTTATTTTCTTTTGAAACCTTTGAAAAATTCAAAAATAGAAGACGATTTGAAAAATTCAAAAATAAAAGACAATCTAATCATAAAACACAATAATTACCTCAATCTACTCATTATTTACTTGTGTTTGTCGTGTAATCCTGTAATATGCAATATTACCTCTCATGCACCTTGCCACTTTTTAATTTCATCCTACTTACAATGTATGTTACTCTTTAAGATAATTTCATTACTTAGAATGTATGTTATCCTTATGCCTATGTAATATGTAATATTACCTCTCATACACCTATGAGAGGTAATTTTTATAAAAATTGTTAATATTTATACACCGATGAGAGGCAATTTTTATAAAAATTGTTAATATATATGTAGAATTTATAGTGGGCGTAGCAAATTGTTTTATATTTATGATGTTTTGGAAATTTAATTTCAGCAAGTCTTAAAATTTTTGGTTATTCATAAAAAAATTATTATTATATATGTTATTTTAGAAATTTAATTTCAACTGGTCGATTCATAAAAATTGTTAATATATATGTGGAATTTATAGTTGGTGCAACACAATGAGGGAGATAAGGTTGTGCTTATCAATATCAAGTCTTTGAATATTTCGAACGTTGCCATTGTCATTGCCTCTTTACACTTAAAATAATAAAATCTTGCAAGAAAACAATGTCTTTAATCAGGTAGCCTCTCGGAAATTTCAGTGGCTTTAATCAGGCCTCCTCCTCTTTTCAGAAATTGGAGGCTTCTCGGAAATTGGAGGCTTCTTATTGAGAAGGGTGTATGCAATGATACATACATTAAAATTAAAATTAACATATTTTAATTTATTTTATTTGATATTATTCAAATCCAGAGGGGTAAGAGATTTTACTAGTCAAATTGTTGGGTGGAAGGAGGCGGAGGGGAGTCCCTTATCCCATAAACAAAAAAGTCTCATACACCAATTTGGTGTGCTAACTTGGTCATGATCTTAAAATAAGATTATTATTATTATTATTATTATATAATAAATAGTGTTTAGAATATTATATGTAATAATAAATCCATGTTTAAGATATATGCAATGATAAATATATTAAAATTAACATATTTTATTTTATTTGAAATTATATGTAATAATAAATCTGTGTTTGTTATTTATTTAATATAAATATAATTTGGTATAATAAATATATGCATATAAAATTATATGTAATAATAAATACATAGTTTAATTTATTTTGTTAATTTTAATTTATTTTATTTAAAATTATGCAATAATAAATATATTAAATATTATATTCATTAATGATTATTTTATGATTATTATCATTATATATGTATTATATGTATTGTTAACATTGAATTTTATCAATATCATATTTTTTTATATACATTTACAATATATATTTTTTATTTTTTATAAACAAGTAAATTCAGATACTAAATAATGTATTTATTAATAATTAATTGATAATTAACTTAATTAAATAATATATTCATTAATAATTATTATTATAAATATTGATTTAATAATTATTATTATAAATGTTGATTATCTTAATAAAATTAAGATTAAATTCTACCAATATCATATACATTCTTTATTTTTCATATACATTTAACAAATGTTAAATTTCACATACTAAGTTAATCCAAGTAGCATTAACTAGTATTACAAATATATATAGTCTCAACAATTAACAATTAGTAATGCCTTCACATAATTAAAACTTAAAATACTCCTTTAACTATGAGATGAAGGAACTTTCAAAATGTATCATGCTAGACACTTGTTACATTGACCTGCTTGCTTTCATCTTAAGCAGGGACTAGCCACTACGTCGCTTATATGGCTTATTTATTTATTAGCTAAAGGATATGTGTGGTAATGGTGAGGTTTCTTTGTTCACCAATATATATTGTAATCTCGCATTAATATATTCATTGCAACCGACCTTTTAGGTATAGTATGATCTTACATTAATATATTCATTGCAACCGACCTTTTAGGTATAGTATGATGCTTTTCTATTTTTAATACAAACAAAATATATTGGTGAACAATAAAAATAAAAAAAATTATGATGATAGGAACAAAATGATTTTATTTAAAAAGATAATTGAGATGATGAGCTTAACATTAAATATTGGGTCGTTGTTAAGCTCCCTTGATACACACAAATCATTCATAATTAGATCAATAAAATGGAAATTAACGGGGAGAGTAAATGGTGCATTATTATCATGTATAGGGAGGAATCTAGTACAACTATGCATTTGACATCCATAAATTGTCCATGATTTTAATTAAATGCTGCTCAACTGCCATTTGGTTAATATTTGTTAACTACTTGCCATTTTCCATGAACCTGACCGAATTGCAGTATTCTCAAATTGTCAGTGTTTTATTGTGGGTGTGAGTTTCAATAATTGTCTACATGACAAATGAGGGGAAGCCCCTTTCTCAAGGGACTTTCTCAGACTACCAGAGGAGAGACAAAGTTTTTTGTTGAACCAAAGATGAAGTTTTTTGTTGAACCAATACAACAGACCATCTCGTCCATTTTCAGCATGGCAAGCTCCTTGAAAGTAAATTCATTGTCAATCCGAAGTGTTCCATGAAGCAACAAAGGACCAATGTGAAAGTCGAGGCTCTGATCCTGGCTTCATTTTTCTTTAGCTTAGATTCTTTACCAAATATAAATCATCCCTTTGCACAAGAGGTTAAGGAACATTGTACCGCGTTTATGTAGAGGTGATGTGAACAAGCAACAAGATCTCTCTCAGAAGGCAAGTGTAAGTGATAAGTTGGCAAGGTAGAAGTCGAGAGGTGGGTAAAGAGTAGGTAGGTGGTGGGCCTAAATTTCAAATATCCCTTTATCTTCAAAGGTCATCACTCATTCATTAATAATATCCCCTCCCTGTCGTAGTATTATTCTGAAGTTCATCGCTATACCATCTTTTTCCCATTATACTCGATGGACGATGTAGTGGCTTTATGCCAACCCCCTGTAGAGGAGGGTTTGGAGGTAAATTCATCTTCTGGAGGCTTCCTTGGGGAAATGGTCCACTCGCCTGAAGCCCAGTCCATCAATTGGTAGAATCTCCTCCAAGGGAGAATCTCAAATCCTGAAGTGTCTTCGGAGGATCGAGGTAAAGGCTTCCACTAAGTCAACTGGGAGTTGTGTTGCACACCGTGGGACCAAGGAGTCTTGGGTTCAAAACATGAATACGGGTGCAAGCTCTCCATGCCAAGTGGGCAGTATGGGATATCTCAAGAAGGGAGGCTTGGAAGGTGCTTCTACAACATAGAATAAGCATAGGGATACTGCTAGGAAAAGAAGGGTTCAAGGAGCTTTCATTCTATACTATAATGACTACCCCAGTCAGGGTGAAAATTCTTGGGACTTTCATTCTTTAAAGCATCTTGATAGCTTGAGAGGAGGTCAAACCCTTCTTCTTGTGGAAGGAACCCTCCCTTAGAATAGGCCTCTTGTTCAATGACCACATCCTCTGGTGGTATCCTCTGCTATTGTTTGAAGGTTATTGTTGGTCGAGACGGCCTTGATCTTGTCCTGCAGGCTCTTTCATCAGGGGCTATGGATGGACCATGACCTTTTTAATGGATAGACTTTCTCCTAGTTGTCTTGGCTAGAGATTCACTAGAAATTTTGTTTCTAGTGCTTAGAAAAGTTTGTGGTAGATAGAATCCACAGGTTTATACCAGATGAGATGTCCATAAATCTTACTAACATCTGTGCGGGACCCTGGATGTTAGTGAGATTGTGAGACCCGGAAAGCTTGAAGTTAAGAGGATAGATTGTCATTTTTTTTGCCCCCGTGTTAGCAGAGAGAATCCAATGCTCATGGGATTACCAGTTGCAGAAGGGGAAAACACAAAGAGGAACAGAGTCGGGACGTTGAGCAGAAGAGGAAAAAACATCACAGGAACAATCAAAACACTGAGTAGAAGGGGAAAATGCATCACATAAACCTTGCACAAGATTCTAGATCAAATGCACAAAGCGGTTGCGACACTCTTTCAAATTGCAATAAAGGTCTGCTCTTAGCCATTCACGCGTTTTCTAGCAGAGAAGGAGGTTTGACATGTTTGAAGTCATAAGATCCAAGGATTTAAAAATCTAAAAGACTATAGAAGCAAGCAAGGGTATCAGCAGAGCTAGGACCATTGCCTGTAAATCTAGTACTAATACCACCGGAAATAGTGGATCTTACAAACATATGGCCTACATCATGTACTCATTTTTCTTTTCACTTACAAACACATAGACTACATCAGGTACTCATTTGTCTTTCCACAAGTAGCTAGTTGAATTCCAACATTGTGTTGATGTAATCTTAGCTCATACAATAAGTTTGTTAAGGAAATGTCAACAAAAATATGTAGACCTTACCATAAATATTCAGTTGATGCTTGTTTCTTCCTATTGATCAGTTGCTAGTTTTCCCAATCTATCTCTCTATGTTTCTGCTTTTTGTTTCTTGTTGATCAGTTTCTAGTTTTCCCAATCCCTTTCTCTATGTCTTTATTCTTTATTCTGGTGTGTTGCTTTATCAATGATTTTGTACTCAGGTTCATTGATGCTTCCCTCATCTCAACCAAGGTTCCTTATCTAAAAGGTTGACTTTGTTTACTACCTAAGACAGAGCTGATCGATGTTTCATAGTTTTCACACACTATAGGAGATTGACCCAGACTATTGCATTTCTTTCTTTGATGCAGGGAGGTAGCGGTAGTAGAAGACCAACGTTGTGGAGCATGGTGGTGACGTGGAGCAGTATGTGTAATAAAATGATGGACAGTACGTGTAATAAAACGACCATGAGTTTTTAGAAAGCAATAAGCATGCACAAAGCCTAAACATTTAATGTCTAGAACTAATGCTATACATGAGGTATAGCATTAATCCACACAATCTAAAACTCTCTCGACTATGTCAATGTTATGTCAAATTTATTTAAAGTGTGTCTTGATATGAGGCCAAATAAGAAGTCGAACTTAAAACTTTGGACTAAAAATGAAATGCAAACTCAAAAATTTATGAATGGAAAAAAACTAAACTTTAGATTAAAATGTCTTTTGATGATATGATTAATAGAAACGCCAAAAACAATTTACTATAATCCCTAAAGCCTGAAGTCCGAGGATTAATAAGGTTAAATAGAGAAAAAGGGGAGGTTAGGAAGTAGCTATGAGAATGAAGGAAAATAAATCGAATCATTTCAAAAGAGGAGAAAAGTTAGAGAAAAAATATGGAAGTAAAAGAAGTTATGAAACCCATTTATTTAAATATGATATAAAAATAGATTGAATCATCTTATGAGAAGTAAGGAAAATAAATTGAATCCTTTCAAAAAAGAGAAAAGTTAGGGGAAAATATGGAAGTAAAAAAAGTTATGAAACCCATTTACTAAGATATGATATAAAAATAGATTGATTTTTTTATATGAATTTAAGAGAGATATGATAAATGCTACATGTTATTAATAAATTATAATAAAGTTAGAGGGGAAAGGTTAGGAGGTAGTTGAAGCAATTCATGAGTTAAAGAGTGAGTAAGAGTTATAAGATATGATATAACAATAAGGAGTGAGTAAGAGTTATATCATATATAAGATATGATATAACAATAAGGAGTGAGTAAGAGTTATATTATATAAGGTATGATTTTATATAATAAAGGTAGAGAGGAAAAATGTTTAAGATATAATAATAATAATAATAGTTTTTAAGAGTGGTTGAGTTTATAATTAAAGTTGTTAGGTTGTTTTATAATTTCTAGGGATTCTCCAATAATATGGGAGGAGTAATGGGGTATAGATACAAAGACTTTGGCGTGAACAAAATAAATGAGGTGTTTGATGCTATGAGATTGTTTTGTAATAAAATATTTGGCAACGTGATCATGAAAGGCATCAAGGATATGTTCCTTGACATGAGTTTAGATAGACCAACTAATTTGGGCAATGTAGAATCTTGAGCATCTTGTGAGGCTTGAAGAAAGTTTTTAAATTGTTTTTTACCAAGATATTAGAAATTTGATTAGTGAAGTCATGAATGTAAGGTAATGGAATATGGGCTCGAGAAAGTAGTAAAAATGATTTGAAACCGAGGTGACATTGATACCAAACTTGACTTGGTTCTAGGCCACTTAATGAAGGTCAGATTTACAATTGCAGATTTATCGAACTTGATTACGTTAAAGGTGAAAAGATGTGCTTATGAAGACTTGAATCCAAATTGAATATAAACTTGGTGAATATGTTTTTAGTCTCATATATCCATTACTTAATACATTAATAATCATAATTGTATAAATAAAACATGCATAAGAAAACATGAGTGACGCAGCCCTCCCAACCCGCAGGTCGGAAGTCCACGCACACAGGATCTTTCCTCTTCCACTGGCCCAAAGAGCTCTCAACACTTGGCTCTTCTATTTTCTTTTCGGGAAATCTGCACCCACAAATAACCTTGAGGGATTCCCCCTTCACGTTTCGAGAGATCGGACTTCGCGATCTCGCGAATCCTGTGATCAAGTGTCTTATCTCTCAGACCCCCAAAACCCGAATTTCCGAACTCCGATGTTCGGTCACCAAAAGAAATCAACGGCTATGATTCCCCGCTTGATCCAACGGTCAACGCGTTTTCCGCGTATCGGAAGTTCGAGACTTTCGATACCAAAATATCTTGTCGACGCAAACTTTGAATTCCCGAATCCCGACATCAATTTCGGCTATTTTCTTTCGTAAGTTTGCGAGTTGCGATTTCATGCAACTCTGCTCCACGAACCCCGAAATCCCGATTCTCTATTTCCTGAAATCTTGAAATGTCAACCCTCGACACGATTCCGGCGCTAGTCCCACAACTAGACTTTTCGCCTTTTCGGGACTTCGCACTTCACGAGTCTTAATGCAGAGATTTCAAGACTTCAATCCACGAAACCCCGAAATGGAAATACTCGGCAAATCCAACGGCCCTTGTTGGCTTGAATCTACGGTCTGCCTCTCCTGAACTTGAACCTTTGAAAACACTCTCCGTAACTCCCTTGCTCCTCCGTGAGATCTGACGGCTCGCGGGACTTCGTGAATTCTCTACAGATAATTCTGACCGTCTGTTCTCCTTCCTTCTCAAGGACTTCTGCAACTTTTTCACCAAAGTGGTTTTCAATGGTACTTAACCGCCTGCGACACAAACTTGCGACGCCTTCTCAATGCTCCAATGCACAAACTTCCTGTGCTTCTCTTCGACAATTTCGAAGGCTTTATCCTTCTTGAGCTTTTCCCGACTCCGAGTCTTAAAGAAGACTCATGCACGCACTCCTTGTGGAAAATCCTTCAATTACTTCAAAGAATTGAAGTCCTTCAACTCTGCGCACTCCCTACAGCAGCAGTCTCTCAACACTTCATTCAGGCTACAAAACCTGAAAATCTACTCGGCCTGCGCATGCCTTGCAAGGCTCCTGTGCTCAACTCGCACTTCTGTGAAAATGAGAACAATTGTTATCTCTCTTGAGCTTTCAGAGATGAGCTCTGACTTTTGTCAATGCACTCCTTGCGGACAAACTCCACTGCACTCCTTGCAGGAATTTTACTCACTTAGACAGAGAATTGAAACTCATTTCTTACTCTTCCTCTCAGATTTCAAATATTCAACAAGAAATCATACACACATAGAATAAACAACAAATGCATGACAGAGATAGTAAAACATTCATGAGCATAATATTCAACAATACATACATAGAGAATATTTGAACACCATGAGTCTGAATCAAAGCCCCTTTTTGTATTAATCCAGAACTTTTGTACATGGAATTCTTCTACACCGCTCTCTGCTTCTTCTCTTCTATGCTCTATGCTCTCAATTGAAATCCCTTATGTTACAATACACAAGGAGGGTGTCTATATCCCGTTTCCCTCTTTCATTCTAAACTGGCTAATCTACGCATTAATTTCTATCTACTTGCATTAAGTTCTTTCCCACTCATGAGAAGTACAGTGTTACTTACTTCAGGTTTCACATCCTTATCTTTGATTGGAAGCAACATGTGAGTTCTCCCATTCTTCTCTAGGGTGTATGTGTTAATTCTCCCATCATGAATCACATTTATGTCATATTGCCACGGTCTACCCAACAATAGATGACAAACATCCATAGGAATAACATCACATAATATCTTATCATTATATCCTCCTATCTTAAATTCAACTAAACATTGTTTAGTGACAGTTACTTGATGTCCTTTTTGTAGCCATGAAACTATGTATGGACTTGGATGTTCAATCATCTCTAACTCCAGCTTCTCTACCATCTCTGTTGAAACAAGATTATCCGTGATACCACTATCCACAATGACTTTGCATACCCTGTCTTTGGTCTTGCAAGCAGTCCGAAAAAGTCTGTTTCTTTGGACTAAACTCTCCACCTCTTTCTCTGGTGTCAAAAGAGATTTTCGCATCATTAACGATCTTCCACCTTCAGCATCCTCTACTTCAATATTCCGCCTTTGTGCTTCGAAAATGTGAGCCTCACCACCTTCCTCATTTTTGTCTGGACACTCATAAGACTTGTGTCCGACCTTTCCGCACGTGAAGCATTTTATCACTCCACCTCTTCCTCTTCCTCTACCTCTGGTACGAGGAAAAATATTATTATCAGTATAATCTTCTCTTTGATCAGCATACTGCCCTCTCTGTCCATCGTATTGCCCTCGCTATGAGCTTCCACCTCTCTCAATCTGAGGTTGAGGTTTCTTCCATTCTTCTTTAGGCTTCTGATTTCTATCTTGGACAACTGATTTTCCCCTGGCTTGACTTATGCCTTGGCCTCTTTGACCTTGTTTTCGGCTCATCTTCTCTTCGGCCTTTAGAGCCATTTGATAAGCATATTCCACCATTTGGATGGTCAACATACTCATCTCATCCTGAATTTCATATCTCAGGCCATTCATATACCTGGCAACTTTTTCATCATTACTTTCACGATGACTTGCTCTGATGTTCAGCCTGTAGAACTCTTCAGTGTACTCCTTCACTATCATCAGCTTCTATCTCAAGTTATGCATTCTTCGAAATAGAGTAATTTGATAATCTCTGGGGATGAATTTTGCTTTCATCTTTGCGATCATCCTATCCCAACTCTTGATCTTCTGCTTGCCTTGGCAGCGTCTGTCAGCTTATAGCTCATCCCACCACAATGCTACATGTCCCTTAAGTCTCATGACAACATGTTTGACCTTCTTGTCTTCTTCGACATCTTCATAGTCAAAATATGTGTCCAGAGCTCTAATCCAGTCTAGAAGCTCCTCTACATCCAGATTTCCCTCATAAACTAGAATTTCCATCTTGGCTCTTGCACTCATTCTTGCAACAGCTCTAAGCAAGCGTTCATTTGCTGCATCTTCTGCTGTGACTTCTTCTTCTCCATGTCCAGCTTCAACTTCGCTTTCGGACTCACTGATATTTCCAACATCAGTTGTGTGCCTTTGTCTTATTTCCATGTCCACGAGTCTGGCACGAATGTCATGCAGATCTCTTTCCACATCTAGATTCTGCATCTGCCTGCCCCTTCCTCTGGACATCTCCCTTTCCTCTTCCGGATTGGGTGTTTGTTTGTCCTTTCTTCTCAGCGGCATGGTGAATTCTCCTTTTCCCTGCTTTAGAAAGAAAAGAAACCTTTATGAGCTCTGATACCAAAAATGACGCAACCCTCCCAACCTGCAGGTCAGAATTCCACGCACACAGGATCTTTCCTCTTCCACTGGCCCGAAGAGCTCTCAACACTTGGCTCTTCTATTTGCTTTTCAGGAAATCTGCACCCACAAATAACCTTAAGGGATTCCCCCTTCACGTTTCGGGAGATCGGACTTCGCGATCTCGCGAATCCTGTGATCAAGTGTCTTATCTCTCAGACCCCCGAAACCTGAATTTTCGAACTCCGATGTTCGGTCACCAAAAGAAATCAATGGTTGTGATTCCCCGCTTGATTCAACAGTCAGCGCGTTTTCTGCGTATCGAAAGTTCGAGACTTTCGATACCAAAATGTCTTGTCGACGCAAACTCTGAATTCCCGAATCCCGATATCAATTTCGGCAATTCTCTTTCATAAGTTCGTGAGTTGCGATGTCATGCAACTCTGCTCCACGAACCCCGAAATCCCGATTCTCTATTTCCCGAAATCCTGAAATGTCAACTCTCGACACGATTCCGGCGCTGGTCCCACAACTAGACTTTCCGCCTTTTCGGGACTTCACACTTCGCGAGTCTTAATGCAAATATTTCAACACTTCAATCCACGAAACCCTGAAATGGAAATACTCGGCAAATCCAACGGCCCTTGTTGGCTTGAATCTATGGTCTGCCTCTCCTGAACTTGAACCTTTGAAAACACTCTCTGTAACTCCCCTGCTCCTCCGTGAGATCTGACGGCTCGCGGGACTTTGCGAATTCTCTACGGAGAATTCCGACCGTTCGTTCTCCTTCCTTCTCAAGGACTTCTGCAACTTTTTCACCAAAGTGGTTTTCAATGGTACCTAACCGGCTGCAACACAAACTTGCGATGCCTTCTCAATGCTCCAATGCACAAACTTCCTGTGCTTCTCTTCGACAATTTCGAAGGCTTTATCCTTCCTGAGCTTTTTCCGACTCTGAGTCTTAAAGAAGACTCCTGCACACACTCCTTGTGGCAAATCCTTCAATTACTTCAAAGAATTGAAGTCCTTCAACTCCACGCACTCCCTACAATAGCAGTCTCTCAACACTTTATTCAGGCTACAAAACCTGAAACTCTACTCGGCCTGCGCACGCCTTGCACGGCTCCTGTGCTCAACTCGCACTTCTATGAAAATGAGAACAATTGTTATCTCTCCTGAGCTTTCAGAGATGAGCTCTGACTTCTTTCAACGCACTCCTTGCAGACAAACTCCACTGCACTCCTTGTAGTAATTTTACTCACTTAGACAGAGAAACAATTGAAACTCATTTCTTACTCTTCCTCTCAGATTTCAAACATTCAACGAGAAATCATACACACATAGCATAAACAGAAAATGCATGACAGAGAGAGTAAAACATTCATGAGCATAATATTCAACAATACATACATAGAGAATATTTGAACACCATGAGTCTGAATCAAAGCCCCTTTTTGTATTAATCCAGAACTTTTGTACATGGAATTCTTCTACACCGCTCTCTGCTTCTTCTCTTCTATGCTCTATACTCTCAATTGACATCCCTTATGTTACAATACACAAGGAGGGTGTCTATATCGCGTTTCCCTCTTTCATTCTAAATTGTCTAATCTACGCATTAATTTCTATCTACTTGCATTAACTATTATAAATGCCTTCTACCTACTAAGGACGAGAGTGGATCGCTCAAGGTCCTTTTACATTATACAAGTGTGCCTCCACTTGATGACTTCATTAATGTTTCAAGATATTTTCAAAATTTGTGTCGGGTGCTTTTCCAGCTGCCTTTTATCTCCGCGCTGGCTTGCTTGAGATGCTCCTGCATCAATGAGACACGAGATCATTGAGTTGTTAATGGTGTTCACTAGGACATCTTTGCTATGTCTCCAGATCCGATTGGAATACGAATCATTGTATTACCCTTATTTTGAAAGGGTTGAAATCTTCTCACAAAATGTGGCACATGCTCCTTACAAGACTGAAGCCTAGAGCAGCCTTAAGGCTCTCACATAAGTTACATTTCTTTAGACACGAAAAGGACTACATTCTCCCCATGGAGGGGGGATTAACTCTCCCAATGATGGGGATTACAGACCGCAAGCATAATTGTTTTTTTTCTCTCCTAAAAGAGCTCTCCAAATATCTCCTAATGAAGGGGTTTAAATAGTTTCTCTTGCTCCATAATTTAAGGAGACAAGATCCACAAATTTAGTATCTAATAGCCACTCAAGGAAAAAAATGAGAAAGCATATCAACCAACTGGAAGACCCTTAACTTCCTCCTTGAGACTAGGAAATCACTTGTGGTAAAGTGAGGAAGAGTCCAAACCAGCTCATGAGACCCTTAACTTCCTCCTTAAAACTAGGAAACTAATTTCCTCTTACAATTAGGAAACTAATTTGTGAGTTGGATTCTCTCACAAAACTAATTTCCCATTTTTACAATTAAATGAATAATACGTGAGATTCTCAAACTCACTTCAAAAATTAATCATTTTTTCCAATTTGCATGAATAATACATGAGTTTCTCACTCACCTATATTATTAATCATTTTTACATTTTAAATAAATCATTCATGAGTATTAATTATTCTTTGCCACCTACCATCAATTAGTATTTTAATTATCTTCTCCATGGTGTGAAAAGTAATGATTCCTTGTGAGGAGATCCTCTGGGATCACACCTCCCCATAAAAATTCACTTTTGGTCCTCCAAAAGTATAGAGAGAAATTGTGACTTGAATCTCTGCAACCAGCTTCTAGGTAGAGTCTTACACTCCACGATGTGCTTCCCCATTTCTCGATCTTCATAACAAATGTCTCTAATAGGTCGCATCCTTCTTTTCCTTCATCTTTGTACCTCAGAATTAGGATGTCAATGCCAACACTTGCACCAATGCAAAACCGTAGCTGATTCCTTGATCTACATAACAAATTTCTCTAAAATGTTGCACCCTTATTCTCCTTCACCTTTGTACTTCGGAATGAGGTTGTTGATGCCAACACTTGCATCAATGAAAATTTGTAGTTGAAAATACATGGATTACAACTTTTCAAAGCAGTACCATACTTGCCAAGAGTTTATCAAACACCCATGGACAAGTTTACAATGATTTTCAAGACAAGCCTTAGGAAAAATAATGTATCTCACTCAATAGTGGCTATAAGACCCATTGCAATGTTTTCAAAACATACTTAGGAAAAATAATGCCTCTCACACAATAGTGGCTACAAGACCCATTACAATGTTGTCAAAACAGGCCTAGGAAAAACAATGCCTCTCACTCAACAGTGGTTATAAGACCCATTACAATGTTGCCAAAACAGGCCTAGGAAAAACAATGCCTCTCACTCAACAATGACTATAAGACCCATTACAATGTTGTCAACAAGGCTTACAAGGTTTAGGCATAGAAAAAAATGCCTCTCACTCTCATCATCACTTTCAAGAGTGGCTAATTACAACCTTTTACATCATCTTCATTAAGGCAAATACTCTCAAATGTGCACTAGTGGTAAACCCTATGGTTTTTAAACCCCCCATTACAAACATGTGCAACATAATAAATAAGGAAAATGCCATCATCATCACACTTGTCTCGCAATTAAGATATTTTTGGTTGTAAACATGACTACATTTTGTTGAAGTGTCAAAATGGCCTCTTACCGCACCATCTCGGTTTGTGTGTATGGCTCAAACAATTAATTTCCTGCAATAATTCAGATATTTTTGTCTTGCTACAGCACTAAAAGATCACCAGAATCTGCAACATACATTCATTCTTTTGCAATTTCCAAAAAGAGGAAAAAAACATAAATGCATAAAACTTACATTGGTTTTCATGCCAAGGTGCTCAACAAGCGGCTCAAATCTTGGCATACACAACACTAGCAGGTCCATCTCGTCATTCTGCAATTTTTAACTATAAACTTGACATGTTCTAAAAGGTGCATTTTTGCCTCGAAAAGCATGTCATGCATTAATGGAAAATGTGGGCTTATGTCATGAGCCTTGAAAATCTGTTGCTCAAATCTAAATTCTAACTGCACTAGTGGATTCATGGTGAAAAGTCATGCAAAAATGACTATACTTTCGTCAAATTATGTGACTGTGACTTCTGGGCCCCTGGGCTCTCTACCTTGAAAAATGTGCCACAACAGTCTGTATAACTTGTAATAAATGAAGCTTGCATTGAATTTCATGCTATGTGTGGTGGTGCCACATGGTGCACCCAGATCGGCACCATCGGCTACCATTTGTCACTCACCAAAAGGTACATGTGGTGCTCTGTGGGTGGTCCCATGTGGCGCGCCCTAGTGGTGCTACATGGCACTCAAATATTGGTCCAACTGAGTGTTTATTTGATTGAATCTACTTGAAATGTGGCAAATCCTGATGTTTCCATGTCATCATATTGACGTCATGCTAACATCAACATTGTATGAACTTCCATGTCATCTTGTTGATGTCGCTGCCACGTAGACTGTCGTATTGCCACATGGCATCCATACGGTGCCACATGACACCTTTTTACTAGCCCAAGTGGACCCCAAAAATGACAAATATACCTAAGACGTGGAAGCTTGTGGTGTTTCGATGTCATCTCCTGTACAGCTACGACAGAGCCCAATCATCATGCCACATCATCTATTGTGTCAGCACCACGTCAACGTATTAGTCAGCATTGTACTACCAATTGTACTTGCCATGTCATCTTCTATACTACCACATCAACGTCCAGTCAGCATGCCCCATCACTTCCATGTCATCTTCCATACTTTCATGTCATCTTTTGTATGGCCTGCCACGTCACTGTTGCATCAGCATGTTGACTTCATCATGACATGTGGCCAAATGTGGTTTGTCCAACTAGGTGCAAAATCACCCAAAAATGAGTGGCACGTGGCAGCCTCTCGGGCTTCCATGTCACCCTACTGGCATAATGTTGATGTCAGTAGGACATGTGTCATCCTCTACACCTGCCAACTCATCATGTTGATGTCATCAATGTACAAACTTCGTCAGTTTTGCCAGTTTGCTGAAAATTTCAGATGGCCATAACTTTTGCATCCAACATCTGTTTGAGGTGTCATTCATGTCATTGGAAATATCTCGTCGATATCTTCAACTTGGTGTTGTTTTCATTGAATTCAAGGAACTTTGATTTTTGGCCATTTTTTTCCATTTGAGGATCTAGCCTCCAACTGCATAGATTTTGGTACAAGCTTCTTGCTTGGTGTACCATGAAGCTCAAGGTGAAGCTTCCAACATTTCATGCTCCAGTTACCACTCATTTGATAGTGAGTGCAATAGTTGCGTGACTTCATGACTGTCTTTCTTTCACTGTAAATAGATTTAATCTTCCATCACTTTACAACATTCTTGTTCTCCCAAGATGGTGTTGGAGATGATCTTGTCTCTTTGCTTTAAAAATCCTTTGTTCCTGTTGCTTTTGAGTATTCTCTTTCACCATACCCCAATCCTACATATCAGGGTGTTCCTTCAACCTCCAGTGGTTGAATGATGCCTTGGCCATTAATACCAAGACCTCCTCCTTTATACCCCATCTTCCTCGACAACTTCAATCTAATGCCCTTGGTGTGCCTTTCAAAAACTCCAAAAGAGGCATCATCATTAATAAGGGAAGGAATTGAACATGGAGAATTGTTTACTTCCATTCCTATTTCAAACGCTTGGTCGTCTTCCTAAAGTTTGGCCAACTGCTCCTCATGGTTGGATGAAGTTGTAGATGAGGCTTCTAGGAAACTACCTTGGTTCCTTGGTGTCTGGAGAGGATCCTCTATTATCTAGCAATATGTGCAACCATCAATATTTCCATGACAAGAACCATAACTAGTATACCTGCCATGGCCACAAGTTGACATGATCTTGGAGGGACTTTCTGCCTCTCTTGTAGCAGAGCATTCTCCAACTTTCTCCTCCATAGCTTGTAGTTGCAGTTGTAGTTTGCTCTTTTCTTCTTCAGATTCTTGAAGCAACCTCCTTAATTCAGCGTTCTCTGCTTGAATGGCCTGGTTGATTTCTTCAAGCTCTTTGAGCCATGCATTCTTCAATGTTTTTCCCATCTTGTCTTCAACACCTACAATCCATGTCATTCCTACTCTGATACCACTTCATCTAAAACTAGGGTCACACTGATACCAAACTTGACTTGGTTCTAGGCCACTTAATGAAGGTTAGATTTACAATTGTGCATCTATTGAATTTGATTTCGTCAAAGGTGAAAAGATGTGCTTATGAAGACTTGAATCCAAATTGAATATTAACTTCGTGACTATGTTTTTAGTCTCATATATCCATTACTTAATGCATTAATAATCATAATTGTGGAAATAAAACATGCATAAGAAAACATGAGACAAGAGATCACCGAATTGTTAACGGAGTTCACGAGGACATCTTGGCTACATCTCTAGATCCGCTTGGAATACTAATTGTTGTATTATCCTTCCTTTGAAAGGGCTGAAATCTTCTCACAAAATGTGGCACATGCTCCTTATAGGGTTGAAACCCAGTGCAGCCTTAAGGCTCTCACATAAGTGACATTTCTTCAGACACCAGAAGGACTACATTCTCCCCATGGAGGGGGGCTCAACTCTCCCAATGATGGGGCTTACATACCACAAGCATGATTGTTTTTTATTTTCTCCTAAAAGAGCTCTCCAAATCTCTCCTAATGAAGGGGTTTAAATAGTTTCCCTTGCTCCATAATTCAAGGAGACAAGATCCACAATTTTAGGATCTAATAACCACTCAAGGAAAAAAATGAGAAAGCATCTCAACCAACTTGGAAGACCCTTAACTTCCTCCTTGAGACTAAGAAACCACTTGTGGTAAAGTGAGGAAGAGTCCAAACCAACTCATGAGACCCTTAACTTCCTCCTTAAAACTAGGAAACTAATTTCCCCTTAAAATTAGGAAACTAATTTGTGAGTTGGATTCTCTCACAAAACTAATTTCTCATTTTTACAACTAAATGAATAATAAGTGAGATTCTCAAACTCACTTCAAGCCCTTAATCATTTTACCAATTTGCACGAATAATACATGAGTTTCTCACTCACTTAAAGTATTAATCATTTTTACATTTTAAATCAATCATTCATATATATTAATTATTCTTTGTCATCTACCATTCATTAGTATTTTAATGATCTTCTCCATGATATGCAAAGTAATGATTCCTTGTGTGAATATCCTCCTCGAAAAATCTCTATTTTCATGAAATAAAATAGCCATTAAATTGGAGAACCTTAATAAAATGGATTTTTTCAGTGAAAAATCCAATAACTCTAAATCAAATAGCCATTAAATTGGAGGACCTTAATAAAATGGATTCTTTCTTTCTTTGAGTATTAAGAAGTAAAATTCTAATAACTCTAATAAAAAGAGTTTTAAGAAAATTAAAATTTTGAATAAAACAATGATAAGATTGATATGAAAATATATATCATTATAATCAAATTAATAAGTAACTAAAACATTAATTTAATAAAAAAATGATGAAATTGAATATAAAAATAAATATCAATATAAGTTTTTTTCTAAATGAACCATCAAATTAACCACTCACTAAAACATTCAAGAACATTTATTTTATCTTCCATCTCATGATTTTAACTACTTCCTACTAGTCTAACTTTATTATATTATACCTTATATTTTATAACTCTTACTTAATCATTAGCTTATTTATTAACATTTAGTATCATATCTCTTTTCAATTCATATGAAATTTAACATTAAGTATTTATCATATCCCTCTTCAAGTCCTCATAAATAATTTAATTATTTTTTTAACTTTTATATTATATTTTATTAAATGGATTTTTTTATTTTTTTCAATTTTTTTTAAATAATTTAATTTTTTTTTAAGATTTTAGTTATTGAAGAAGACCAAATATTTTACAAATTTAATTTTTCAATATTATCATCATCTAAATTTAGCTTTGCAATTTTTACTAAACTCATAATTTTTTGGATTGATAAAATTGTTGTTTTCAAAGTAAAAATAGATTTAACACTCTTAAATACTTCTATTAAAATTTACAATTTTATCAATCCAAAATAATTTTAGCTAAATTTCATAGTTAAAAAAATCATAAAACATTTAAACTATACCTTTACTATCTCCTAATCTCATTTTTCCTCTTTAACTATATTATATTATATCTTATAAAAATTAACTCTTAACTCTTTAATTAAGATTTATTATATCTATTTTATATAAATAATTCAATTTATTTTTATATTATATTTCATAGCTTTGACTACTTTCTTAACTTTTTTTCATCTTATATTTCATAGCTTTGATTACTTCCTTAACTTTTGTTCCTCTGCTTAATTAGGTTATATAGTTTTGTTTAATGTAAGTAAGGACTATACCTTTAAGCTTGTGGTCATTTTTACATTAATTTCCATCATCGCCATCAAAATTTTACATCAAAACCTTACTTCCGTAAGGTTTTTTAATATAGGATATTTTTATTTTATGGATGGTTAACGAGATTGATTTGATATCGTATATCTGGTTTGAAGCGAAACTATTATAAATAAAAATTCAATTAAAAAACAAAATCATGGAAACGCCACCTAATTTGTCAATTAGAGCACCACCAAACAAGTGGAATGGCGCAGAACATCGTAAACACCTAGGGAACATAAAATTCCCCACCTCCCTATTGTACCCATCATTCTTTTTAACCCAACACCAACATTATATTCACCACTATATTGAAATTTGGATAAATTATATTTTCATCAAAGAAGTCTTATTGTGTTTGGCCAAATGTATTTTCGCAATTACAGAGGATTTCATCTTAATGTGGAAAAAGATTTCATCTTAATGTGGAAAAAGTTAATGGTCGGAACCTGTTGAGCACTCAACACACCCTAAAAAAGCCTTTGTTATTTTTTGTTTTTTGAGTACTACTTGATATTTTGCACTGTCTGATTCGACTTCATTTCGAGAAAATGTTTTTTGTCTTTGCTTATTTTTATGACCCTCATCACCTATTCAGGTTTGTTTGAACTTATGAAACCCCGTGACTTAAAAGGCATTAACAACTTAATAAAGAATCGACAGTCGAAACACTTCACCCAACGCCCTCAAATTCGACATCGGCAAAAGGAAGTTTTTGTTTTGCAACAAGTCTTGGATAAGGTTATCATCGATAGTCGATTCCCCTTCGGCATCGGTAAAAGACGAGGGGAATATATGTTAACAAAGAAAGAAAACGTGATTTGGTGCATTAGGGTTAGGGTTGCTTCTACTCTGGTGCACCTAGCCGCCCCTGCAGGGGATCAATGATTCCCAACAAAGGACGGCCGCAAGGCTCCTCCTACAATGAAGCGATGGTGCATGGAAACAACGGAGGAGGTTCTAGGCACCCAACATTTGAGCCTCCGCCAGATATTCGCGCGCAGTTTCTCTTTGAGGGCACATTCAAGGATAAAGAAATGGACATTGATTCAGGGAAAACACCAATACAAACAAGCGCGGCACATCCATGGATACCTGGGAAGTGTATTTCCCAGACACCGCAAGCCCCGAAGTACATCATAAGCACACCCAGGATTGAGGAACAAAAGCAATACATGAGAGACTACGCCCTAGTGGGGAAATTGTTAGGGCTCTAGCCCTCTGAACGCGAACTGGTAAAATGGATACACCAATGGTGGAAGCCCAAAGGCCACTATGATCTCCAGCTGGGTTCCAAAGGATTCTTCATCATAATCCTGCACAACTTAGAGGACATAAATCACATCTTTGATGGAGGGCCTTATTTCTTCATCTCGGTGGGCCTCTTCTTAAGATTCTGGACAGAAAAGTTCAGCCCTGAAACAGAAGACTTTGTGCATGCCTCGGTATGGATAAGACTCTTCTCCCTACCGCAGGAGCTCTGGCTGGAAGAGGTGTTGGCTGGCATTGGAAACACCATTGGGGTATATGTTAAATCCTCAGAGGCCACGAAGCAAAGAAGATACACCTCCTACGTGCACATCTATGTTTATCTAAATATTTCAAAGCTGCTACCCAGATCCATTGCTCTGGAATATCATGATGAGGATTGGTTGCAAACCATTGACTATGAGAACATTCCGTTCAGATGCAGAAAATGTCATGAGCATGGGCCCCTCTTCAGGGACTGTCCCCTCAATACAACAAGCAAAGATGAAAACCCAGAAGCAAGCAAAAACAAAGATGGCTTCATCCAGGTACCAAGCAAGCGCAGACAAGGAGGAAGAAGACCAGCAGCCCCGACCAACAAGGAGTCATCCACCAGCAATCAATATGAGATTTTGCAACGAATTCTAGAGGACCTGGATGCCTCATAGGTCCCACCTTCATAAAAACTGCTTCAGAACCCAGAGAATGGGAAAGCCATGGGCATACTAGGTCAGCCCCAAATCACTCCTCCACCCAGCTCCAACACCATAGCCATAGAACCCTCAAAGACAGAAGATGGGGACGTAGAAATGGAACGAGATGAACAAGATATGGCGGGAGTTGACCTAGAGCATCTGGAACACGCTTATCGGCACCAGAAAATCTATACCATCTGTCCAGATCAGTTGAGAAAATTTCACAAGATCTTCCTTAACTCCACAACAGGCTCCACTGCCATATCTAGCATGAGTCTGGGAATACAAGGAAACACACAGAAAGAACAACAAAAATATCAGAAAAATGAAAAGAAAAGAGGAAGAAAATCAACCACCAAACTCATCCAGGAGATAGGGCATTTTATGGTCAACTCAGGTCAGATCCATCTCATATCTGACAATTTCCCCCCGCTCCCCTCCCCATCCTCATCATGGAGATCATTTCTTGGAATATAAGGGGACACAAAAGTCGTAGTAAGAAGAAGTTACTACGAGAAATTATCATAGCAGAAAAACCAGACATAATGATGCTCCAAGAAACAAAATGTCCCACTAAAGAAATAGATAAGCTCCACCCTTATTGTTGGAAACAAGGGAAGGGTATCAACACGGATGCTACGGGTACAACAGGGGGATTGACACTTCTTTGGAACCCATGCTCAGTCACCCTAGATAATTTCTTCACAACCAAATGGTCCATCTCGATCGCTTATCGGCCTATCGGCTCCAACAAACCCGACAACCTAACTAACGTCTACAGACCTACTACATCAAGGAATAAACAGGCCTTCCTAAGGAGTCTGGAGGACCTGGACATCATAACGAAGGGGAAGAGATGGATTATAGGAGGAGATTTCAACATGATCTGCAATCTAGATGAGAAGAGAGGAGGAATGCGTCGTCTTGATGCAAAGCCAGGGGAATTTTCGAACCTAATCGACAATTTAGGCCTCATTGACACAGATACCCCAAATGGAATATTCACCTGGACGAATCGAAGAACTGGCTCCCATCATATCGCTTGCAGGATGGACCGCTTCCTTCTCTCTGATTATCTCATGATGGAAGGCACAGCTCTGGAGGCGCGCATCCTCGATGTCCATGGGTTGGACCATTGGCCCATCCAAATTTGGATGGACATTCCTGCCACTCCAGGATGGAAACCTTTCAGGCTAGAATGTTTTTGGCTCGATCACCCGGACTTTCAACAAAACGCCCACAATTGGTGGAGGGAGGCGTCTGTACCACATGGATCCAAGATGTACAGATTTCTTAGAAACTCAAAAACTTCAAGCAGAAGCTCAAGACCTAGAACAAACACACCTTCGGCAATATCTTTGAGGCCCAAAAGCAACTTGCGGACCAAATGGGCATCATACAAAGCCAAATCCATGATCAGGGCATCTCTAAGGACCTCAAAACTCAGGAAGCAGCGATAAGCCAAAGGCTAGAGGAAAGAAAATCCCAAGAGAAGATCTTGTGGAAACAAAAGTCTTGCATCCAATGGCTAAAGGAGGGTGACATAAACACAAAGTTCTTCCACATATCTACCATTCAAAGAAGACATGCTAATCGCATTACTCAGTTGCTTACAGAAAATGGGTAAACCCTCCACTTCCATGAGGATCTAGAAACGAAGATAGTCACCCATTTTCAAAATCTCCTGACGAAACCCCAGGGGGACATATCATAAGCTATAGCCCAGGTTACACAGGACATCCCCTCCTTAATCACGGAGGAACATAATGCAGCTCTACTACAACCCATCACAATCGAGGAGGTATATCAGGCGCTCTAGGACACCCCCAAAGGAAAATCTTCGGGACCAGATGGATTCACTTCGGACTTTTTTCATCACTGCTGGCAAATGATTAGAGAATAGGTTTGGGAAATCATTGAAGATTCCAAAGTCTCAGGTCAAGTCCTTCCATCCCTTAACTCTACTTTCCTCACCCTGATTCCCAAAGAAGAGCTTGTAAATTCCCCCAAACAGTTCTGACCAATTGCCCTCTGTAATGTCATCTATAAGATATTAACCAAGGTGGTAGCAAGGAGACTCAAGCCTATCCTTCCCTTCATCATCTCACCAGAACAATCAAGATACGTGGAAGGAAGACAAATTTTGGACAGCGTCATCTTGGCGCATGAAGTGATCCACTACTTACAAAAGATCCGCACACCAGGTATGCTCTTAAAACTAGACCTTTCTAAAGATTTCGACAAGTTAAGTTGGGGCTATATGCGCTCAATGCTCCTGGCCTTGGTTTTGACCCATCCTAGGTAGACAGGATCTTGAATCTCACCTCCTCGGCTTTCTTTTCAATACTAATCAATGGAGTCCCTTCTCTCCCTTTCTCACCCACCAGAGGAATCAAACAAGGAAATCCTCTGTCCCTATTCCTTTTCATTATCATGGTAGAAGGTCTAAACCGCTCAATCCGGGCAACCATAGCTAGCAAATATTTGACAGGACTACCCTTGCATGACATCAATCCTCCAATCTCTCACAACCAATTTGTTGATGATACTTTGATGATAGGCTCCCCCACAGTCCATGAGGCCCAAACTATCCTCTCCATCATTCAATCATTTTGTGAGGCTTTAGGAATGGACATCAACAAGGACAAATCCTATATCTTCTTCTTCAACGCCCTGGTGTCGATTCAACTACACATCACATAAATCTTGGGTTTCATTCGAAGCTCCCTTCCATCCAAATACCTAGGCATCCCCCTCCTTGACAAAGCCCTCAAAAATATCTCCTGGGAAAGCCTCCTCGTCTCCTTTTCGAAGAGGCTCTCCTCTTGAAGCTACTGTAACACCCTGTTTCCCCCAGTTTGTAAAAATAACTGGACTGGCCATAACTATGGCAAACTCATGAATGTGAATATGTGATGTGAATGGACCTTATGGAAAAGGTCAATAAATGTGAATAACATTATGAATATATATTGCAGGACTGTTGAGAGGGGATGTGCAGAAAAAGAGACCACGATGGCAGTGGAAGGCACCTGGAAAGGTGGCGTTAACTTCCACTGAGAATTAATACCGTATTTGGACTTCACTGGCCCGGAGAACCAAAAGCGGCTCACTGGCCCCGAATTAAATGTCTCGTAGGCTGGTAGGTAGATGGCTCCTAAGGAATTTATGAGGGATGGGGAGGTGAACCGCCCATCCATAGAGCCATCATGACTGGCCAGCGCGAGGGAAATCGCGCCACATGCAACCTCGCAAGAGGATAAGGCGTGGGGTATAAGCGATTGGGGCAGACGTGAGGGGAGAACTCTGGCATTATACAAAGTGAGTGATAGCAAAGAGGAAGAAGAGTAACCTTCGCTCCTGGTCACTGGTAAACAGAATCGCAGTCTCACAGCATCGTGGTCTCAGCTCGGGGGTGGCTAGTGGTAAATCTGCTGGGGTTGTTGAGCCTACGGTTGGGTGGAAACGAGCACCCCTCTTAGCAGTTGCTTAACCCCTAGTGTTATTTCTGATAAGTGTTTTTCCTTTGGCATCTTGAATTATATGTATTCTGATAATTGTGCTCATAAGCTGTGAAACTGTGAATGATTTTATTATAAGAATGTATGTATGGTATTTTGATCAGTACTAGTAGTTGTATATTTGTATGGAAAGACTATGTATGGTTTATGTCCTCATGAATTCGTTATTTCTGTGCATACTGATCTAATTCTGAATTCACGTCTGGTTCTCGGGAGGACGACATCCTTACCTGCCTCAGATAGTACCCTGGGTGAACCTCCCCATAGAGATACCCTCCTTGAAAAGCCCATCAAGAACCAGGAAAGAGAATGTGAAGGCGTAAGGCCTTAGTAACCCTGCACGAGGAGGAATGATCCTCTTGAAAACCCGAGTTGGCAGCATAAGGAGGAAGTATCGAATCGACGGATGAAATCCCATCGGGAAATCTGTGGTCACTCATGACCGTCAGATCGGAAGAAGAAGATGGAGGGTTAAGTGCCTTAACCCTGATAGATATTAATTGACGGACGAGATTCCATCAGGAAACCTATGGTCACGCATGACCGTTAGATTGGTAGGAGTAAGTAGGGTGTTAAATGCCTTACCCCTTTGTTTTCTGTGTCTTCGTGGACAGTGAAGAATTCGGGACCGTAGATATCCAAGGTCCATGGGAGTATCTGGCCCGTTGATTTTTCCACGTCCAGGGAGTCGTGGAAGAATGCACGGGTAGGAACCAATCTAAGCCATCAAATCTCAGCTGGAAAACTCAACAGTCGTTGGATCTGTCAGGAGTTACCCGAGGGTTAAGACCCCAGTGTATAGGGATGAAAACCCAGGAATAGATCTGAGCCATCAGATGTCGGCTGGAAAACCCGACAGTCGTTGGATCTGTCAGGAGTTACCCGAGGGTTAAGACCCCAATGTATAGGGACGAAAACCCCGGAATAGATCTGAGCCATCAGATCTCGGCTGGAAAACCCGACAGCCGTTGGATCTGTCAAGAGTTACCCAAGGGTTAAGACCCCAGTGTATAGGGACGAAAACCCCATAATAGATCTGAGCCATCAGATCTCGGCTGGAAAACCCGACAGTCGTTGGATCTGTCATGAGTTACCCGAGGGTTAATACTCCAGTGTATAAGGACAAAAACCCCAGAATAGATCTGAGCCGTCCGCATGACGGAGGCCACGTGTCATAAGATTTACCATTTCGGGAAATCGAGAATCGCAGAATTGGGAATCTTGATAACGAGAGTTCGAGATTTTCCATGATGAATACCCCAAAATAGATCTAATCCGTCTGCATGACGGAGGCCACGTGTCATAAGATTACCCATTTCGGGAAATCAGGAATCGCGAGATCGGGAGTCCTGATGACAAGAGATCGGGACTTTCCATGGTGGAAATCCCGGGGTAGATCTGGACCGACTGATTTAAGGAGGCGGCGTGTCAAGAGATTACCCGTCTCGGGAAATCGGGGATCGAGGATTCGGGAGTTCCGTTGACAAGAACTCGGGCTTTCGCCTTGATAAATCCTGACCCATAATGTCGAGACGTTAGCATGTGGCTAAGT